>CAUYSK010021616.1:0-30166 GCA_963575035.1 Avahi laniger
TTACTGAGATTCAGCTGTTTCATGAATAAATGTTCCCCAGATAATTGCAGGTCTTTGGTTAATTTCCAGAGTTCTGAAAAAGTTGATACTGACATTTTTTGCTAGTTTTCTCATCATTTTTATGAAGGAGAGAATTTCACAGGTCCTTCTCCATCATTTTCACTGACATACTCCCTGAGTCACTTTTGACTTAGAGTAATTGATTCTACGTTTTTCTACAAAAATATCAAACTCTGATCCATCAAGAACATTGTTGATATATAATTTTAAAATTATTTTTTTGAAGTATAATAAATATACAACATAAATGTACAGATATAATTTGATGATTTTCAATGGTTGTGTAACCCTCACTCTTATCAATATGCAGAACATTCCCATCATCCCAGAAAGATCTCTCATACCCACTCCCAGTCGGTCTTGACCCCCTAGAGGCATCCTCTGTTGTGATTTCTTTCATCATTGATGAGTTTTTTTTCCCTTAACATCTGATTGGATATAGCTTAATTTTGCCTGTTCAGAACTCCATATGAATGGATTCATACAGGGTGTACTCTTTTGTGTCTGGCTTCTTTCAGATTAACATAAAGATTTTGTGGTCCATTTGTGTTGTTGTATATATGAATGGCTTATTTCTTTTTATAATGCAACACTTTTAAAAAGACATCTCCAGTATTTTTTCTGTAATTTTCTTCCAGGCTGCTGACATCTATTCTGTAAGTCGTAGTAAAACCACTTACTTGATTTTACCAGAAGGTAGCTATGAAAACCGCCAGGATTGTAACTTCTTTTCCTCATGTTCCTTAAGTCAGCTGTTGGCTGAAAGATCAGTCCTGCCAGCAGGACTCTATGTCAGTTTAGAGAAAACTAATAGTGTTACAGTGTTCATTTTCCTTCCCAGGAACATGGAATATATCTGCTCTCCTTCAGTATTTTCAGTAAAAATTATATAATTTTTCATTACAGGTCTCCAGCAGATCTATTAGATTTATTCTACATATCTTATAGTTTTCGTTGCCATTAAAATAGGTATTATTTTTTTAAATTTGTTTTCTTACCATTCATTGCTGGTGAATATAACCAGCAATATTTATTGAGAAATATTTATTGAGAATATTTATTGAGAAAACAATAAATGTTTATATAATTTAAAAGTAGCCACCTGGCTAACTATCTTATTACTTATAATAATTTTTACATTCTTTTGGGTTTCCAGTGTAGGCAATTACATTATCTATAAATAATGATAGTTTTGTGTTTTCCTCTCCCGTTCTACTTACCTTTTATTTCTTTTATTATTTTCTCCTTTTGCATTGTCTAGGACCTCTGGTACAATCTTAAATAAAAGTGGTAACAGTGGACACCCTTGTCTTGGTCCTGATTTTAAGTGAACTGCTACTATTTCACCAGTAGAGTGATATTTTCTGTAAGTTTTTAATAGATTACTTTTATCAAATTCAGGAAGTTCCCTTTTCTTCTTCTTTTTCTTTTTAACAACCTGCCCAAACTGAATGCATTATTCCTCTTTTGCTAAGTAAGAATCTCTAATTGGTATTGAATTTATCATTTGCTTTCTTTATCTATTGAAGTGATCAAAATTTTTAATGTGGTGAATTTGGCAAATGATATTTATAGTTTCTTATTTTAAACCATACTTGCATTCCTGGAATAAGCCAGATTTAGTCATGAGGTATGACCTTTTTATATATTACAAGATTTAGACTGGGTGTGGTGGTTCATGCCTGTAATCCTAGCACTTTGGGAGGCCAAGGTAGGAGTATTCCTTGAGCCTAGGGGTTCAAGAAAAGCTTGAGCAACATAGCGAGAGCCTACCTCTACAAAAAATTTAAAAATTAGCTGGGTATGATGGCTCACGCCTGTAGTCCCGGCTACTTGGGAGGCTGAGGCAGGAAAATCATGTGAGCCCAGGAGCTTGAGGTTGTAGTGAGCTATGATGATGCCACTGCACTTTAACCTGGGCAATAGAGTGTGACCCTGTTTCCAAAAAAAAAAAAAGATTTAGTTTGCTAATATCTTTGTATAGGATTTTTATGTCAGGAGTGAGATTAGCCTATGATTTTCCTTTCTTACATATTTCTTGTCCATTTTTCTTATCTCTCATGTCTTCATAGAATAATTTGTGGAATAGTGCATCTTTTTTATAATTTTTGAAAGAGATTAGATAACACAGAATTATTTGTTCTTTGAAAGTTTAGTAGGATTTTGCTGTATAACCATCCTGGCCTGGGGGTTTGTGTGTGGGGAGGGGTGGAGGTGGAATTTTAAACTACTGATATAATTTCTTTAATGACTTTAGGAATATCCAGACTTTTTGTTTTCTTGAGTCAGTTTTGGTAAGTTATATTTTTGTCTAAGTTTTCAAATTTGTTTGCATAATCTCATGTGTAATATTCTCTTGATACCATTTAAGTTTCTGTTTGATCTGTAGTATTGTCTTCTTTTTATATATAAAATTATTTATTTGAGCATTTTATCTTTTTTCCATGATCAGCCTTATCAAAGATTAATCTATTTCATTAGTTTTATACAAAACCAGCCTTTGGCTTTGTCAGTCCTCTTTATTGTATCTTTGTTTTCTATTTTCACTAATTTTTCCTCTTCCATTCAGTATGTCTTTCTTTTACTTTCTGTGGGTTATATTCCTTGTGTATTAATTCCTATCAAGGCTATTGATTTTCTTCTAAGTAATCTTCTGCTACATATATGGAGATACTTAATAATCACTCAATTTTAAATTTTTGAAAATTTCCATTACAATTTCTCTTTGATTATTTAAAAGTGTATATTCGATATTTCAAAATGTATAGGCATTTAATATATAGCATTTTGTTCTTAATTTCTAACTTTATTGCATTCAGTTGAGAGAATACAGTCTGTATGATACTTATTCTTTGAAATTTGTTGAAATTTGCTTTATGGTATGTTTTCAATTTGTTTTCTTAATAAGAACATAATTTTTCTATTTTTCATGATATCAAACTTGTGCTGTTATACACACATACATGCGCAGGCACACATACATAATTTTTTGCTTATTGTAATCTACTAGTATGAAGATGGATTTGTTCACGTTTCTTTCCTTTTGCTTTATGTATTTTGAGACTATATTATTAAATGCATATAATTCTAAAATGCATATAATTCTAAATTATTAAATGCATATAATTCTAAAATCTTCATTTTATCATCGTGTCGTAATAATGTCCTTTGTCATAAAGTATGCTTTATCTAATAATGATCTAGCTACCTTAACTTTAATTGTTTGTTTTTTTTCTTTTGGCTTAACACATCTTTTTCCATATCTTTACCTTCAGTATAGGTATGCCACTTATAAATAGCATGTCATTATATTGACAAAATCCAATCTGAGAATCTCTGTTAACTGAAGAGTTTAATGCGTTTGTATTTTATTGTGATTATTGCAGGGGGGCAAGTTCCTGAATGGTCTGGGCTGATCCAGGTCTCCCTACTCTTTCTGACAATTCTTGGGTGGAATGTACTGAGAATGCAGCATCCTGAGATAAGGAAGAACCATCCAGAACAGCCCATGCTTTGTCTTTGTTACTCACAGAACAGGATGCCCTGCAAGGCTTAAGCTCAGTGAGTTAAGTACCCCTGGGGTATAAAATCCCCGTGGACTGCTTTCAGGGTCCCTGCTGCAGTGCAAAGTGGAGCATATGCAGATAAGATTCCACCTGTCCTGGGCAGGTCTTTAGTCTCGGGGGACCAGCTCACCACACATCCTAGGCTTCTGTTTGTAACAGAGGGAATGGCATGAAAAAACAAACAAACAAACAAACAAACAAATAAACAAACAAAAAAATGGCAAAAATGTTTTCTGTCTTTTTAAAATATCCTCCACTCCTTTTGGAGAACTAAAGCCTGCATCCCTGCCTCAGGCCAGTGGTTGAGAGGGGCAGGGTAAGTTTTTTGTTACTTATGCTACAGGAGATGGCCCAGCCTGGTAAAGAGAGGTCCTGGGTGGAGGTCAGGAGATTGTCTTCAGCAGAGATGGGACCATCAGAATCATCAACTAGAGTTGAATAGCAGTTGCCTAAAGCTGACAACTCATCCTTTAAAAGCTCTGTATTTCTGCTTATTAGGAGGACGATGGTATTTCAGACAGGAGTCTCCATCCTCCTCCTTTGCCAGAAAAGTAATAAAACTTTTCTTTCTTTCTCATCAAACCACTTGTTCTCATTCTTCCAATGCAGCCTCGAGGACAAATGGCCACGCTTTTGGTAACATGTTCATCCTTGCGGTCTACCTGTGAGTAACAAATCTGCTCTGCCGGACATGTGCCAGTGTTCTGTCTCACCAAACTCATACTCTGGCAGCTGGGTTTGTGCAAAACTTCTGGAACCTGGGTTTGTGTAAAGACTCCTGCCAGACCTGGGCACCGTCCAGATCTAGGAATCTTAGCAGAAATTGGCAAGGTGTTTAGAGTCCTCCCTTAGTAACCAGTGCATGGTGTGCCCGTCATAGAGATTAATACTAGTGCATGGTAATCTGCATCACAGTTATTGATATATGTGGATTTATTTCTAATATCTACTTTTTTTTTCTATCTGTCTTGTTTTATCTATGCTATTTTTCTTATTTCTTGCTTTTAAGAATTGAAATTTTTGTTTGTTTTCTTTTTTTGTTTTTGCCTTCCTAAGGTCTTGGGTGTTATAATTATGGTTTTAGCTTTTTAGGGGTTACTTGGTATTTTTCCAGATGTACTTAACAAAATCTAAATTATTCCATAATTTGCCCCTATCTCTAAACAGATACAAGAGCTTTACAATGTTTTAACTCAATCCTTTAACTCAATCCTTTACTCAGTCAATTTACACGCCATTATCATTCAGTCAGTTAGTGTGTCCTTTAAAAAAAACCCATATAAATAGATATTATTTTATATAGAAAAGGCTTTTTTAGATTTACCCATGTGGTCAGCATTTCTTTGCTCACTATTTCTCCTTGTCTTTCACATCCCCCTCTGGGATTATTTTCCTTCTCTCTGACGTATATGTTCTTCTCTTTATAGAGTAACTGTTGGCAAATTCCCTCTATTTTTGTTATCTGAAACATTCTTATTTTGCATCTTAAGAATCAATTTTGCTGAATTTAAGGTTCTAAGTTGACAATTATTTCCTCTCTGTACTGTCAACATATTACACCACTATTATCTGATTTCCATTGATATTGTTAAGTCTGTTATAATTCCACGATTGTAGGTGGTCTGTCATTTTTCTCTGACTGCTTTTAAGAGCTCCTTAGTGTGTCTAAGTTTAATTTTACTTTTAAATTTGTTTTCCTGCCTGGTGGTGTACATTGTGCTTTCTGCTTTTATGGATTCTAGTCTTTCAGTAGTTTCGGAAAATCCTCATCGTTTATCTCTTTAAAATTTGTCTCTCCACTGTTCTTTCCTTCTGGAACTCCAGTTATTTGTATGTTAGATTTTTTTTTATTTTAATCTCTACCTCTTTTAACCTCTCTTTTGTATTTTCTATTCATTTGTCTCTTTATTGCATTCTGAGTAATTTCTTCAGCTCCATTTAGAGATTCACTAATTTTCTCCAGTCTGCTATTAAACCCACAAAAGTAAGTTTGTTTCCAACAATTTTTCATTTCTGAAAATTCTATTTATCATGTCTGCTCCTTTATAGTCTTATTGCTTACTTATTTTTTGCAACCCTATTTTTAATTCTTTAGGTATTTAATATATCATTATTCTATATTTGATAATTGTGTTCTTTGAAGTCCCTGGGGGTTGTGTTTCCGCTGATTCTCACCTATGGTTTGTTGATCTTAGATATTGGGCTCTTTATTTGGTTGTTCTGAACTGAGGTTGTTTTTCTCCAGAAAGGACTTGAATTTCCTTCTGCCAGGAGCCAAAGAGAGCTTTGTTTTGTTTGTTTATTAGTGTGTGTTCCCATTTATCTTCTGCCCTGGTGATTTCCCTTGCCTCCCTCGAGTTCAGTAGTGCCTTAAAAAGTATGTCTTTTGTGTAGGAACTAGTTGTTTTGTAGCGGGAAGACCCTTCAGAAAGAGATAGCCCTAATGAATTCTCTAGTTGGGGAAAAGTTTTAACTGTTGGCTAAAATTAGCTTTTAAGAGTAGCCTGTTGTATGATGGGAATTATAGAAATAACCTAGGTTTTTGGTCCAATAAATGGAATCAACACTCAATAAACAAGGGTGTTGATTATTCACTTTATGGGAAAATTGGCAGTGGAGGTCTTCTGGTTGCCTAGTGCATCAAAGGTTCCACATGGGATTGTTCATTTCTGAACAGAGAAAACAGAAATGAAGCCAAAGCATTTCTGGATAACTGCTAGAGATCAAACTGAACTAAGACAAACTTATCTGGAATTATTATAGAAATTGGTAGGGGGAAATAGAATTTAATTAAACAAAATCAACTTTGCATACTTCCCAGGAAACACAATTAGGAATATTTCGCCTTGGACAAAAAATGTTATAATCAAGTCCCTTTTTTTTAATCCTATTGTGTTTCTCTGGTCAGCTCCCTTTTAACTTTCTCCCACAATTATTTTTAACCTTTTCATCCCTCTTCAACCCTCAGAGCCAAACCCTCTTCCTTCGCTGTCACTCAGCAGATGGCACTGACTGCTTTTTCATGAAGGACACAGATACCATCAGAAGGGAACTATCCCAAGTCACATCAGCATCAGCAGAGCTAAACCCTCACCTCAGTGGCCCACCCTCCCTCCTCTGCCCTCCCTCCTAGTGGTGGAGGACGAGCTGCTCGTCTGCTCTGCAGCCGTCTGTGCTCTGGGTTCTCTTTCGCTCTCTATCTTGTGCCTTCAACCATTTCCGTTCATATCTTTTTTCCAGAAACATTTAAAGCATGTTCAGGTCAGAACCATGGGAAAAATAACCAGCCCTCCTTCCGCACCACCCCCAACCCCCGCCGGGCTCCAGTCCTTTCTCTCTCCTACTTTACAGCCAGGTCTCAAAAGAGCTGTTCAGAATTACTGTCTCCATTTCCCTCTTACCTGATCTAGATTTTACCCCCAACTCCCCACTGAAATTCTCACCATTAAGTTTCCACGTTTCCAAATCTAGTCAACATCTATGGGTCTTTGCGCTACTTGACTTCGTAGCATTCAACACGGTTTCAGACACTCACAGTGAGCATACACACACACATGCGCATACACACACACACACACACACACACACACGCACACACGGACCCTTTAGCCCTTGTCTTAAAATGTCAGTTATAAAGCAAGAAAGTCAACAATGTTTAGTTGAATATCATTGTATTTCTCTTAAAACCAACTTATTTATAAGACTATTATTTAATATTAGGTATTATTCATCATTACTTTATATATATTTTAGTATAATATAAATTACTTTATCTTTATTTCTACTTTATGTTTCAATTAAGAACTTAAATTGATTTAAAAATTATATGCACAGGCAGGTTATATTATTTCCAAATTCCATTTCAGGTTAGTTAAAAGAGATTTTCAAAATATGTGTTAGAAAAAATTGGTGATGGTGTGATGGGATCGAGAATTTCTGCTTCCGTGGTGCCAACTCTCACTTTGTTGGGAGCAGGGAGGTGACCCAGTGCCAGAGAGCATCTGCACTTCAGGGCCAACTTCATTGCTTTTGGGAAAGATTCAACTTGTCAAATAGCTGAATGATAACTTTGTCTCCTTAACCGCTATGAGTTATTTTCATTGTTCCTTAGTTCTTATGTGAGCTGCCTTAGTAGTGGGTATTTTTCATCTATTTCATTACTTCTTTGTGAAGTTAACTCTTCCAACATCAAGCATGGGAAGACACAGAGTAGGCAAGGGAACCTGCAAGTACACGATATTTTTCACCTTGTGAAGTTATTTCCTGGCCATGGCTTGTCCTTTGAAAAACACTTGTCATGGACTCACAATGGCAGGGCCATCTTCTGGTTATTGATCCCAAGAAGCGGTTTTTAGCCACTAGACTGCTTTCTGCACTGGGTTTCTCGTCCCCCCCACAGCAAGACAGTCTGGTGGCCTCAGTAGGGAGGCTTGGCTGCGTGATGGGTGGGTGGTCTCGGAAGAGGGAGCCTCTTGTTTTCCAAGGCTGTGGCTCTAGGGATGGAGCGTTTCCCCCCTCTGCCCTTAAGGGGACAAGGGGTTGTAGCAGCAGACACATACCTTCCCAGGGCTGCCAGGGGAAACAGGCTCATGGGGACGATTAATGGGGCAGAGATGTGCGTGCACTGGTTTGAATGCCACAGACTACAGCATGGCAGAGGCAAGGAAAGCCACCTAAGGTCTTGTTACTCAGAGTGTCCAAGGATCAACACCTTCTGTGTCACCCAGAAGCTTACTAGAAATACACAATTGTCGGGTTTCACCCCAGACCCATGAATCAGAATCTGCATTTGGACCACACCCCTACGAGACTCAGAGGCCTGTTCTAATTGCAGA
This sequence comes from Avahi laniger, assembly GCA_963575035.1. Classification (NCBI taxonomy): domain Eukaryota; kingdom Metazoa; phylum Chordata; class Mammalia; order Primates; family Indriidae; genus Avahi; species Avahi laniger. The sequence goes on from CAUYSK010021616.1 coordinate 8,462, forward strand.
AGCAGTGCCGCTCTTACCGACCCTCTCGACCTCAGCCTCAGCCCACTCCCGGAGCCTTCCCTAAACTCAGCCGGCCTGGAGTACTGCTTGCATGGCCCCACACCCCATCCCGCACCCTGTCACCAGGATCCCCCACTTCCTCCCTGGCCTGCCGCTGTAGGTCCGCACGTCTGCCCCTCCTCAGTGGCCAGCTCAGCACAGATCGTTCTGTGTCCACCGTGGCAGCCCCAACGCCTTGCACGTCACCTGACTGGGCTCCAGTCAGAAGGCTGTCAGCGAACAGGTGGGCACGTGACTCACATGGCAGAAATAAAAGCCCGTAATTCATGGAAGGTTAGGTGTTTATTTTTGCAGCTTCTCAGACAAGGTCTATAGGTAAAAAAAAAAAAAAAAAAAAAACCAACACAGATTCTTTCAATGGCATAGATTTTAGATGTCAACTTCAGACCGTGGCATTTAGGATTTCCAGAGTATGTTAGTTGAGGCACTTTCGTTCCCAGAGGCACACAGAATTTACCAAGCTGTAAGGAGTGACGCGTCCTCAGGGGGACGCTGTCTTCAGCTGCCTGGAGAGGGAGGGAAGAGCAGCAGACACAAGATCAGGGCTCAGCACACATCCCACCCACCTTCTGTCCAGCTGGTAGATGACAGGCCCTTGGTGGTGCCTGTGCCCTCTTGCCCCCACCTTGGAAATGCTTCCCTCCGGATGGGCGTCTTCAGCAGGAGGTAGCTGGGGAAAGGGAGGAAGTATACTGGCCTCTGCTCTGGGTCGGCATCTTTGGTCTAAGCAACCACCCCGCCTGGGGAGGGCCAGATAAGGAAGGCGGCCAGTACCTGCTGGGGTTGGGGACCACTGGGTTTCATTACCCATGTTCTCTCTGCTTCCCATTGGCAGGGAATCCACGGGCCCTCAAATGCCATCAAATGCTAACATCTCTGCTTCACTTGTCCACTTCCCAGTGAGGCTGTCCATGGGCCACGGCTGATGCTCCATCAGTGCTAGTTTATGAGACAAGCTTCTGCCGCTCATCCTTGGAGCAGCAGATGTATAATAGCGGCAGTAAGCAGAGAGCTTCCTTGGCATGGCCTCCCTTCCCTCCGTCTCAGGCCTGATGGGATATCCTCGCTCTGGGCTTTGCCCCATTTCCCTGAAGGGCCCTCGTGCTCCACAGACATGAGCCCGTGAAGCTCCCTGGGGGAGGCAGGGGCATCTTATCGCACGGCACCTTCTGGTCAGCCTTCGCCGGCCCTACTCTCTGGGTTCCTTTGGGCCCAGGGGACCCATCGAGACCTCACTCCTTTGTGTTCAAAGATACCTCTTTGGTGGCAGATCTCTCTGGTTCTGTGGGGACTTGGGGGGCCCAGCTGAGAACAGCTAATTCTTCACAGGGAAGGCAGACCGGTTTCAGCAGGAACCTGTGACAGATGATGTGTGAGTGGAGGACAAGCGTCCCGTGGCCCTGGCGGTGGCTGCCCTCATGTGCAGCAACGTTTTAGGTTTGTAGCTTTGGCAGAAAAGACCCTCCCTGCTGTTTTGAAATGTAACACTCATCAGGAAGAACTTGGAGTCAGGGTGGTTTTCTGGGTGCTTGGAAGGTGGGTTCTTGCCCGGCAGCAGCAGAGGACAGTGGGAGGGGTCCCCAGTGCTTCCACGGCACTGACTTAACGAACATGGTCCTCCAGCCCCCGGGCAGGGTCCGAGAAAGGGCTTGGTTCCATCACCTAGCAAGCTGAGTGTTTTTTCTCCCTCTCCTTGGACTGATTTCTAAGGGTCTGCTCCGGGCCTTCCTGGGAGACGTTGGAACTAATGATGGAAGAGGTGAGAAGGCACAGTGGCTGAAAGAACGGTCATCACCAGCTTAACGCAGGGAAAGAAATTACACTTGTTCTCAAGAGGGGGTTCATTAATGGCTCTGGCGAGGCGGTGACTTCACACTCTCACAGGAGGATCAATTTGCAGGCTCCACGGTGACTTCTGACTTTCAGAGAAAAAATCTCCCCAGCTCAGGCCGGATGATGTGGAGCAGCTTCAACCCCGCTCCCGCCCACTCACCGCTGCCTGGCAAAGGCAAAGATCTTCTGTGGGCTCCCAGGGCCCAGACTCGGGGCTCCTGCCCCCTCCCTGCCTTTGCTCCCCCCGGCTCTCCCTCATGGCAGTCTTCAGCCCCATGCATGGGCCTGGGGCGGCTCCAGGCAGAGCTATTGTCTTGCCTGCACCTTAGAGCCCCAGCTCTGCAAGAGCCTTAGAGAAGTAGCAAAAGGGGATGGGGGCGGGGAATGAATGGACCAAATTCAGCAAGGGACAAGCCTCTTCTGTACAAAAAGTGTGTGTATATCCTTGCAAATGTCACCACAGCACGATCTGCTCTTCTGCCAACATCTGGCACTTGCTTTTAAATATACATGTTGAAATCTCAGGGACCCAACTTTTTAGCTAAGTAAATATAATTGAAAATCCTGTTATATATATGGAATATATGTACATACATGTCACACACGTGTATGTGTCGTTCTGAATATTACTGCATACACTTGCATCCCAGGAATTCGGACTTCAAACCACCCATTTGCACACAATTACACTGCTCTGCGCCTTCCAGAGAAGAAAACCTAACAGGCTCAGGGCGCCATCCCGCCTGTGCCTGGTGTCTGGAGCCCGCAGGACCTCACACGTGGCTTGTCTTCTCGGTGAGGGTGGGGCCCGTGGGCAGCGTGAACTTGACGGCGCCGTCCCTCTCCCAGCCCCTCCGGATCCTGGCGAGTCTGCGGCTGAAGCAGGGCAGGAGGAGCAGGCCTTTGGCCAGAATGATGACACAGGGCACCAGCAGCGTGAGCGTGAAGGTGGGCGGCAGGAAGAACTTGTAGTGTTTCTCCTCGAAGGCGTGGGTCCAGCCGTAGGTGAGCGTGTGCAGCGTGCTCAGCACCAGGGCCACGAAGCCCAGCGTGGACTGCAGAGGGAAAAGAAGGCTGGAATGAGGGCCGGGTGACAACAGCAACAGCAACTGTGCCCACGGCCCATCTGCTGTCCCGGCGGAGAGAGGCAGAGTGGCTTTGGTGCTCACGGCCATGGTTCCAACCCCAGCCCTGTCACTGTACCTGCGTGATCCTATGGCAACTGCCGCAACTCCAAGCCTCAGTTTCCCCAACAGAAAAGCGGAATGATGCTTCCGTGCTGAAGGTGTATAAGGACTGCCTGATCCACGTGGACACAATTAGGTAATGGTGTTTTTCCCCGGTATCATCTGGTGGCTGCCAGATGATTTTTGATGGAATTAGGTTTAAAGAAGTTTATAAACACTTCACTAGAAATCAATAAATGAATAAATTAAAAAAAAAACCTCACTTTACTAGTTTTGTGTATATTTTAATGTATATTAGAGTGACAAGTGTCTGCCAGCATACCAAAATCATAATTTTGCAAGAATTTGGCCAAAGTTAAGGCCAGATAAAAAGTGAAAATTGATTTTAGATTGGCTTAAAGATAAACATAAATAAATAATTTACAGATGGCATGTGGATTTGGCACTCGTAGTGCAGGGGCCTGTGGTGCAGGTGACCTGGCTCTGTACAGAAAGCCCCAGAACACCATGCAGATGCTTTCTGTGCACACCAGTCCTCCCCCGCCTGCCCCACGCTGAGTTATGAACACCCCAGGAGGAAACCACGCCAGGCCTCCTCTCCTGCCTGGGAGGAGATTAGTGACCAGAGGGAGACGAGACCATCTCGAGTCCAAATGGAAATGGTTGGGCCATTTCACAACAGAGCTTCCCGCCCCTTGAGCCACATGTGGGCTTTCATGGGTGGCTTCCGGCCGAGAGCAGCTCGTCCCCACCACCCCGGACGTGGCTTTTACAGGAGCTGCGATGTGAAAATGGCTGGGAGGCGCTGCTCCGTAACCGCAGCCTCTGGCATGTGAGGGTCCTCGTGGACTGCAAGGCAGGGGACCCAGGCTCTACTGCCGGTGCTGGTTCTGCTGACACTGGGCCTGGGAAAGCCTCTTCATCAGCCTTGGTGGGAAGTGAGTGATTCCAAAAGCTGAGGTCAGCGGGGGAAGCGCGGAGGCAGGCAGCGACACGGCAGAGGACACTGGGGGTTAGGGCTTCACAGGGACAGGGAGGAGAGGCCTGGGCGCTTCTGACTGAATTCTGCAAGCACCAAGGAACCAGGAGAGATGTGGGGGCAGGAGACTTGTTTTTATTGCATAGGGAATGAAACTAACAGTGACCCGTAAAGCAATGAACGCATATGCATTTTCTCAAGGAGACACTGCAAGGGTTTAACTTAAACATGGTGGCACGTTGGTACCTCGGGGTGCTCTTTATAGACTGGGTTTGAGCTTTCCATGGAGAAGCTGCAGTTGGGCCTCCTGGGTTCCTTCTAGCCCAGCTTGTCGGCATCAACCCAGGGCTTAGCTGAGGGACACGGCTCCCTCGTTTGCCTCCCTGCTCCACCGGACAGGTTTCTCAGTGGGTCTGACTGCACACGGTGCCTGCTTTCTCGCTTCTCCCCGGTAGGGGGCAGTGCTTTGCTTGTACCCAACTCCAGGACAAAGAGCAGGACGGTGAACCCAGCGAGTAAAGGAACATGGTTTGGAAGAATTGCTTGTAATGCTTCTGCTAAATGTGATATTAATAATAAACATTTTCCAATGGCTGCACACTAATTTCATAGATAGGTTCCCAGGTACATTTTTGTCCCCAGATAAAATAACCAAACAAAACATTCTCTATCCTTCCTAGCCTCCCTGGTTCCTGGCTTTGTGTCCACTTAAAGGGTCTTCTCGTCTCATCCTTAACAACTTCCCGGCTCACTGCCTCCAGTTGGGAAGCCATGATTGGCTTTGCGCTATCACCCGCAGTTAATTCATGCCATTTTTCATGTGATTGGCCCCCAAGTGGAAGCCTCCTTGACTGTAAGTCACATGTAACCAAATCCTTGTCACTTCCAGATGTGTCTGTCAAGTATTTCAAATCCCTTGTAACTTCTGAGCAACATCAACTTTTTCTAAATTCTGATCTCTTGTTATGGAAGACTGGAGTTAAAGAGGTCCCCAGCACTGACCATTAGGAATAAGTTGTGAATAGCCTGCATTGGTCACCCTGCTGTTCACCAGGCCCAAACTGTGGGCCCTCTCTCCCTTCCTTGCTGTGGAGTTACTGGGGTTGCTGAGATGGCTGGAAGGTGCCTTTTATCCCTGAGGGTTTATCAGTCTGACACTGTGGTTTTCAAATCTGGCTACACATGGAAACCACCTGGGGAGCTTGGGTAGAATATTAGTGCCCAAGTCCCACCCCTAGAAATTCACATTAAATTGGTTTGGACTGGCGCTCAGGCGTGCGTTGTTTTTTAAAGTTCAGCAGATGATGGTCTTGTGCAGCCAGGACTAAACCGCTCATTTAGGAGACTCTCGTCATCACGTCCGTCTAGTTTCAGGTTGAGAAGTCCATGCAGGTTGCTCTTCCCAGGTCATTTGATTGGGGAAGGCCTGGCCCTATCTATCTGTTCCTTAGACACAGATCTACTGAGGGCTCTCAGTGTCTACACTCTGCATTGTGGGGCCTTCCCAGATGGTGCAGCAAGAAGGACCCACTCAGGCCTAGGAAGCCGGCCTAGTGGCCCCAGTGAGGCCTAGGCATCTCCCTCAGGTGACATGCCCTGTAGCTCCAGTGTTTGGCCACGTGGGCTACTGTCCCCAGTATCTGGGCAGTGCTGGGCATTCTGGGAGATGCTGCTCCCAGGTCCACCAACAACAGTCAGCTCTGTTCATACAACCTCATGCCACTGCCATCCAAAATCCCACGTGCAGGTGGCAGGAAGCCGCAGCCTCGGGCTAATGGTTCCTGGCAGGGCTGACAGCCAAAGGCTAGCCAATAACAAAGGGCCTTTGGCTTACTGATCCCACCGGGAAGCCTGGCTGATTCCAGCAAGTTTGTTTCCCTGAAACTCTTTCTCCTTGGGAACAATTTAAAAATCCCAAAACAGCCAAAGAAAGCCAAAAGAAGGAGAGGGATTATCGTGGGGCAATTAATAACCCCCTCAAGCTAGGACCATTTTTATTGTACGTAAGCTTGTTAGCAAAAAAGAAACAGCAGATCGTCAGTATCTCCTGCTGGTACTCAATTACTGTGGTGCGAAGGGGCTTTGGACAATCGCTCACAAAGCTGGGGTCAGGCTGGTCTCTGTCATTATTTCAGGCAGGTGGCTGGAGTGGGCAAGGTCACAGGAAGTTCTAACTCTGGGACAGAACTTAGATGCTAAGGGCTGAACCCTAATTTTTCTGTGCAGGTGAGCTGCTCTGCTCTGGGTCTTTTGCAATCTAACATCTAACAATGCTTAATTGGCTAAATCAGGAAGGAGTACTCAGCACAGCCAATCAAAACCAAAATGATAACAAAAACACCCAAGAAACACAAACCAAAATTTAAAACTTTGAAAATAGGCTCGGGAACAAAAGGATAAATGCAATCACAAGTCACCTCTTTGTGGAACTAACACATTGTTTCCAGCTAAACAGACCATTACAGACTCGGGGGTCAGCCCAGGCCCCCGAGACCCACAGCCGTCCCCATAGCTGGTTTCTACGCCCCAGTGGCTGCTGTGGTCATGTGTGGCAGGGCAGGGAGATGGGGTTCTGGCAGGTCCTCTCTGGCTGTGCTAACTTTATAGGAGAAGGTTGCAGCTTACCTCTGAAATCAGCAAGCCACTATTGGGTGCACACATATTGCATGTTACAGTGTCCAGCTCACATCTCTGTGTGACCACACGAGGCGGACACAGGTGCAGGTGTGCAAGCAGAAGCCCTGGGAGGCTAAGAAACTTGTCTGATGGCACAGGGCTGGTAGGTGGGTGTCTTGGGACTGAACCCGGTCTGCTGGCTCCACTGCCTGTGTTCCCTCCACCGGAGGTTGTCACACACTGCAGCATGTGCACCTATGAGTCACCCAGAGAGCTGCAAAAATAGACTTCCAGAGCTGTCCCTGAGCATCTGAGAGCATAGGAGGGAGCAGGCCTGGGTATCTGTATTTCTCTCAGAGTGTTCTGGATGACAGCACACAGTAAGCGTTGTGTGTGACACTTCTGCCCAGTGGGCAACCAGGTATACCACGCATGTATACATACCCACTGAATCGATGTAATTGAAAAGACATCTATCCTTATAGCATGCAAATCACTCCGATGCTGTCGTTGCTGTTCTGTTCCATCTCATGTAAGAAATGCTGGTTGTGACCCACTTTGACCCATGAATGAGTGTCACCAGTCTGCAAACACAGACCCTGACCACTCTGATGCAGAGTTGGAGTTTCTTGGCCTCTATCTCACTGCCTCCTACTGAACTCAAAAATGGGTGGCTGGTAATTTAATCAGGGATGATAGCAATGTGGCCAGATACCCTAGAAAAATAGCAAAATGCTTTTTATTTTTCTTTCACACATAATCTCTCCCTGTGGCTCACAAAGTCTCTGTAGGGCATGGACTCCATCTTCCAGGGGTGTAACCTGAGGCTCAGGGCGTGGGCGTGATCTGCCCACGGTCACGGAGCAGGGTAGTGGCGGGCAGAGCTGGCACCCAGGCTGCCGGGGCGCCGACAGTGCCTCCTCCGGATCGGCATCTGGGTTTTGTGGACAGAATGCTGGCATTTGATTTCCAAAAGTAAAATCCTGCCTTTCTACCCTTCCAAGCCCCGCTGCTCTCGCAGTGGCAAAAGGACGGTCCTATTTGTGTTTTGACTCTTTAATATGTAAAGTAGAACGCAGCTTTTGGAGCCGCAGTCAGCTTTTGCTAACAAAATCAAATCCGCCGGCTTTCCCCAGCAGCAGGAGCCAGGGCATATAATCTATGGCTGCTTACGGGAGCAGCTTTCTGGTGAGGGGAGCAGCCTGCAGTCTGTTTTAATTGCGGATAAACCATGCGCCCGGGATACTCCAGGTGGGAACAGGAAAATCCTAGATTTGGGTGTGAGACACATGGGGATTAGTGGCAGATAAATAAAATTCCTCCCCTGCTCTTATGCTCGCGTGTGTCAGCCCTGAGCACTCCTCCGGGGACCTTCTGAGATGAGCAGAGCCAGGGAGATTCAGAAACAGACACACTTTAGAAAATACACAACCACAACTCTGTTTTGTTCTAAGGGACATGAAGCATCCCCAATCAGGGGCAATTCAATTGGATTATGTAAGAGCATCACACTGTCACTGTCCCTCAGTCCTGTACCATGTCCTCGCTGCACAGAGAAAATACTCAACAGATTTTTGTTGCTAGTGGGGGTGGATACAATCGCTGTTCTCTGCCCTGATACAACACAATGGCAGGATCCAGCATTAGTCAGCTCCTACCCCTGGGAGGGATGAGTTAATCCGCCAACACTGACCACGTATTCTCTGTGAAGAACAGTGGGAGATGCCAAAGAAATGTTAAGAATGTCTCCATCTCAGTTGTTGTTATAGTTGAAATGTGGCTCTGCCTGTCTTGTTCCCTACTGCATACCAGGCCGTGTGCATTGCCTGCATGCAGTAAATGCTCAATAAAGGTTTGATGAACGAACAAACGCATAAAGAACCGTATGCTACTAGCAGCGTTTCTGAGAGCGTCCATGGAGTATTGATAGCTGTTATTTGGAAAAGAGGAGGGGAGGGTGCTCATGCTCAAATAAGTCTGGTTAACAAAGATTGGTTTGTTGTAGACATCATTAGATTCTTTGATGTGCTGAGATGCATTGTGAATCTCTTAGGGGAATCAAATCTTTCTCAAATTGATTTGACTATAGACCTCCTTTTCTCTGGATTTTCCAAAGGAATGATGTCCTTTGGGAAAAGCTGTGTCTCATTCCCTATAAACCGGTGACCCTAATGGTTACCTCCCATCAGCTCTGCAAGAATCATGGGGTTAAAAGGAACAACAGAACTGGATTGAGACAAGGGTGCAAGGTGGTGGGCTAGGCCCACTCACTAGTTCACGGGCTCCTACCTAGACCTGCAGAATGTCTAGTGACTGCATGTCATGGACTTTTGTTCGGGAAGCTTAAGAATTGTAGAAGCTGAGACTGCTTGACCCAGGGTTCAGTGTTCTGGGCTCTAATTTTTTCACATGCCTATATCTGGCCTCCCCAGATGTCTAGAGAATAAGCTTGTCCCAGGAAGCCCATTATCAGGAGGCTCGGATGGGTCCTCCAGGTTAGGCAGGCTCTCGCGTGTGGCAGAGCAGTCTTGCTGTACAGATGATCAAAGCCGCGGCAGTTCTCGGAGGGGCAAGTGCTTGCTTGTGGGAGGTGGGCTCGGGCCAAGCTGAGGCTCGCTGGCAGAGGGGAGACCTACTTTACCTGAACGAAGCTGAACTCCCTCCAGTTGAGCGAGTTTGCGATGGACGGCAGCGAGGTCACAGCCAGCAGGGACAGCGTGCCGAGGGCCAGCACTCCCATGGAGAGGTATATCTCCATCCTCCAGACTTCCTCCTCCACCCACAGGTGGCTCTTGTTGGCCAAGACCTGACATGGATGGAAGGAAAACCATGAACACTGTGGCAAAGGCTGGTGCCCTAGGAGGGCAAGCGAGTGTTTAAGGACACAAGGAAGACAGCCACAGCTGATGCTCACAGCCCACCTAACACATGCCTGGCTGTGATGAGTGCTTCTCGCACATTAACGCCTTGAATCCTCGCAACAACCCCATCAAGTAGAACTCACTATTATCCCATTTTACAGAAGGAAAATGAGGCACAAAGATCAAGTCACCTTCTCAAAGTCACACAGACGCATAGCTAGGCTCAGGACCCATGCAGCCTGGCTCCAAAAACTTGGCTTCCCAGGGCTTTTACACACCTGCCCAGGGAGCCAGCCAAGCAGAACGGTCACGTCAGTCAAGAGTAAAGAGTCCAGAAAGTCAACACAAAATACAGAGCCCCAGGCATGACGACATCATACAGTTTTCTGGCCCCTGAATCGCAGGACAGGAGAGAGGAGCTATCCTAGCTCTGGGGCCCGTTGGCCAGATGGGCTTGTGTCTCTGCTGACTGCTTCTCCCGGCCTGCACCCCATCTTCCTGGTCTCCCAACCTGTCTGCGGTCACTGGTTCACACTCGGGACACACAAAGACACACACGCATGCTGACCACCAACACTTCCTGACCCAGAGCCCCCATACTCCTCTCTTCCTACCCAGTCCTCCATCTCTGTCCACAGCATGCAGCTGTGGCTCAACTTTGCCAGGTGACAGAGACTGACAGCCATTCATCAAATAGTTCAGTGAGCACTTATGAAGCACCTACTGTGTGCTGGGTCCTGGGCCGCAGAGAATAAGGATACCTGTCCTCACAGAGCTATCGGTCCTCACCAAGCCTCAGGATATGTAAGTCAAGGAACCCCTGTGAGTCCAGAGATTTCCATGCCTTCTCTCCCTACCTGGAGTGCACTGTAGCTGAGGCCCTCCAGGCCGGGCCGACACTCACTCGCACAGCGCCTGCACGAGGAAGAACTTTTATCAGGGGCCTCCCATTAGAACCGTCATTTCTCAGCTAGACCAGGCAGCAGAGTTTCCGGAAGTCAAGGTGTTCTCTGAGAAATACCATGAAGTGCTGGTCCTTTAATTCTACCAGCAGAACATGGAACAGCATTTCCACTAGAAAATGTGACTACGCTTTAGTAGGCAGGTCTCTGCCTCTCAAAACAGTGACTCATACAGGTTTTTTGAGAAACTCTTTCAGCAGGAAAACAAATAACATAAGCCTAGTTAGCAGATAAAATATTAAAAACGAATCCAGTAGTCTGTGCAAAAATGGTTGAAAAGCTTACGAGAGAAAGTTGAAAGAAACTGAGAAAATACCATCCATTGGGTACTTTTCCTGCAGTTTTTAAAAAAATGTTTGTCTCTGTTCTATTTTAGGACGGGCTGGCTCAGTTTGGTGCCTTTAGCCACAAAAGGACCAGGAGTCTGGGGACTCCCCAGTTGTGTGTGACTCTGGGCAACTCTGTCTCTGGGCCTCTGTTCCTCTGCCTGAGAGCTGGATGAGGTGCCGTCTAGAGTTCTCCGATTGTGCGTGGCCAGCTGGGGCTGCGGTCGGCGTTAGCTAGGGAGGCGTGCAGAGGACAGAGAGGTCTCCTCCGTCGCTCTGCCCAGAGAAGTCTTACTCACACCTCGCAGTGTCAACAACTGCTGCTGAATAAGTCATCTCCTCTTTGCAAGTTGTTTGTTCTTCGACTATACTTCATTAGTCATTCCTCTCTTCGTTCTGGTAAGATCAGGCAGTGAATGTCACAAGTCAGAGCTGGATGATTACACACGTATACCACATTTGCTTGCGAAATGTCTTGTTTTTTTTCTCTAATATTTCCACTCCTCAGTGATGCTGGGAAGGGAGGGATGAGGTAGGTGAGGGAGCCATGGATTGTGAGGACCTGCATGAGGACTTGGACCCCGGCCACCGCGAACGGCCCGTGACAGTCTCCCCCAACCCGCCACAGCACTGCCCTCAGAACGCCACGGCGCCAGTGCCGCGCACAGCTCACCGGAAGGGAGATGCAGCAGCTCTCCATTCCCCTAGTGATTCTCCCATGTCTAGAGCTAATCAAATTGGCCACCTAGACAACGCCAAGGGAGTGGTCGCCAACAAGAGATGGAGAGATGGCGTTCGGGCACAGGATTTCCCTTTAGGCTGTGGGTTAGATGTTGAAGGACCAGCGAGGCTACAGCAGCGGCCCTTCTCCCTGTCCCCATGGCAGGCAGCGGGTGGGAAGAGAGTGGTGCCCACCTATTGCCTGCCAGACCCAGAGGAGGAGGAGGCAGCGGGGTGTGGAAGGGGCCGCCTGGATTGGCGGTGGACGGAGTCCCACAGGCCTTGGAGTCTAACGTTGAATCTGCCACTGGGGGGCAGTCATGAGACCCTGGGCAGTCCCTTTCCCTGCCAATAGCATGGCTGTCTCTCTCTTGCTGTTACTGCAGGACTAAAAGGATGATGTTGGTGAAACGAGTAGCATGTGACTGGCACACAGTAGTTGCTTAATAAAATAAATGATTGGTGCTGTTGCTCTTAGTGGCAGCTGGGCAGTCAGATTAGTTCTCGCGCCAAGCTCTACGAGTACTCCTCTTAAGAGATGACTGGCGTTGTGCCCACTTTAACAACCAGTCACTCAGTGAACGTGCACTGGGAATCTGTGTTAGGAATCTTGGGCCTGAAGGTATGGAAGACCCAGTCATGGAACTTTGAGTGGGGTATAAAGTGGTGCATATGAAAAATAATAGGAGTGTGTACAAAATAGAACAGATGACAGAGGTCGGTATGAGTAAGTGGGGGGATAGGCTGGCAGAGTTTAACAGAGGTAAGGTTTTGAAGAAGGAATAGGAGTGTGCCAGGCTGTCAGGATGTCCCAGGATGGGTATTCTGGGCCAAGGGGAATGAGTTCTGCCCATTTAGAGGACAACATAGGACCCGAGTGTGACATGTCCCAGGAGAAGTGGGGGAGATGAGGCTGGAAAGGGAGTGTGGCCGCATCCTGAGGGGTCTACCATTATCCCAAGGACAACGGGGAGTCAGCGAACACTTTTCAGCAGTGGCATGGCCAGCTGAGAGTTTTAGATTGTTCTTTGACGGCCATGTGCCGATTTAGTTTGAGGTAAGGGAAATAGGAAAACAGTGTGCAGGTTAAATATTGTCTTTGATCTTGATCTTTGATTTTGATCTTGAAATGCATCTCTGGGGAAATGCACAAGCAAATCAGAAAGCGCTATGCAAATACCAGCTATCGTCGGTAATAACACTGTCAATAAACACGATCTCAACGGTTTTCCCTACAGCTGGGATCCAGCTTTGCTTCCAAATCTGTGGACTCAGGGGCTTTAAGGAGATCTTGGAGAAGGCGTTTCTTGTGCCCAGGCCAGCACTCTCCCTTTCCCACAGGGCCCGCGGGCAGCTGGAGCGGGCAGTGGCCGTGTGGGGATGCTGTGGCGAGGTGCCCGTGGGCAGGCAGGGAAAGTCACACAGCAGGCACTTCTGCCCCAGGAGGCCCTGCGCCAGCAACTGAACGCAGAACAGCCTCAGTGCCAGGCTCAGGACTCGAGGGCATGGCTGCCCCAACATCTCGAGGCTCGGGCAACTCCCCACTCCTGGGCCACTCTGTGAAGCCCCTGCCTCCCTCAGACCATCCCCCCAGGCACACCCACATCAGCCCTGGCTCTGCCCTTGAGAACTCAGCGGGACAAGTTTAAGCCCCTTTGCCTGCGAGGCCTTGGGTGTCTCTGAGAGCGATCAGGTCCTGCGGGAGGAATGGTTGCCTGGCAACCTCGCCAAGGCCACAGCCCTACAGGACTTTGGAATGCGGGGAAGTTCCTCTCGTGAGCCCCTCGGTGCCCCTGGTATTTGCATCAAGGCAACAACGGGTCAACATAACATCAAGGAGAGCCTGGGCAGGGCAGAGAATCTGGAGAAAGGAGGTTGGGTGGCAGGGGAGGGAGGGAGCAGTGGTTATGCCTTGTGCTCTGGGGGGAGGGGCGTCACCTTCTTCCTCGCCCCTGCCTGAAACACCTGCCAGCTCAGAGGACAGGGGCTCCCATACACTCAGATCTGCCACCTCCTGGGCAGCAAAGGTTGCACCAGTCCCCAAAGAGCCTCTCAGAACCTCCTGCTGAGGGGGTTGACTCTTTTTAGAAGTGAGTAAGAAAATACCAAACAGCATTAAAATATTAGCACTAGGCCCTTTTGTGACGACGGGAGCGGGGGGGCCCGTTTGTCATCTGTGATGAACACACGTTGCTCTTGCTCTGTAAATCTATCTTGCCCTTCCTCAATAAACTTCATTTCATGCTCAATATATATATATATATTAGCACTAGGAGAGAACTCGATCTACACATCAGGGCCGTGAGGACAAAAGAGGGGCTGTAACTTTCTCAAAGTCAAGGTCTTTGTTCTAAGCGGTGATGCTGGAGAACAAGAGACCAGAGCTCTGGCCTTCAGGCCTCTATGCGCCCCCACACCAGCTGAGGCAAGGGACAAGGGTAGGTGGGCACTGTGGCCCCAGGGCCCGGCAGAGTAGGTGCTCAGTGAATGAGTGAATGAATGATCTGAGTTCTGAAATCATTTATTCCACTGTTAATTTGAATTTGTTTTCCCTGTAGAAAACAGTGTAGGTACCAGCTGGATCTGAATCCCAGCTCTGCTACTTATAGGCTGTGTGACTTTGGTCAAGTTACTTAACCTCTCTGTGCCTAGTTTTCTCATCTGTAAAATAAGGGTAGACCAGCACTTGCCTTACAGGGATGAGATAGGGGTTACATGAGTCCACAGTAGGTATGTAAAGCTCTTAGAATGGTAGCTGGGATACAGCAAGGTCTTTTTAAAGGTTCGTGACTATTATTTTTTTCCCTTCCTCTCAATTCCATCAGGCATCTTGCTTCTCTGCCTGAAGCCTGGGATTCTTCCTTTCTCTTATGAGAGTCTGAGCCCACAGATACAATGATGCCAGGTGTCTGTGGGTAGGGAAGGACGAGGGCAGCTGGGAAGCTCCCAGTAGGGAAGGAGGAGCCCTGAGAGTGAGTAGAGAGGGGCCGACATCTATTCCCAGGAGCCACCTAGCCTTGCTTCCCAGGCCTCCTGGTCCCCATCCTCTGAGGCGGTGTCCCTGTGGTAGGTGTGCCCACCGAGGGGACCACTAGGCCCCGGCGTCCTGAGCAGGAACAGGAGCTGCAGGGGCCTTCTAGGCTGGGGCGAGGGATGGATGAGAAGTGTCTCACTGGCACCTGGGCCAAACCCCATTGGGCAACAAGTGTCCTGGAGTGCTCAGGACCCATGCGCCAATCAGCCCCGAGGCTGGGCCTGGAGGTGGAAGTAAATTGGAGAAAATAGAGAAAGGCTGTGTTGCTTGCAGACCTGAGCTTGGGACTAGCGGGTCTGCTCGCCTGCAATCAAGCCAGGTGAGCTTGTGGACCAAGATGGAGCATCAGGAGCCTGTTTCTATGGGTACAGGTGCCAGCTGATGCCACCCATGTCCCCACCCAGCCTGGCCTGAAGGCCCTCCACTTCCCAGGAATCCCACTGGCAAAGGAGCACCATGTGGGTTTTCTAGATGAATGACTAATACCAACCCCCCAAATAAAAATCCCTAAACCCTAAAACCCTCATTCCTGCAGCCTTCCCTGCCTCAGCAAATGGCAACTCTATGCTTCCAGGTGCTCAGACCAAAACCCCAGAGTCATCCTTGATCACCCCACACCCCAGACCCACTACATCAGCACTTCTGTGTCCTCCAGGGCCGCCCTGCCCCTCTGCTGCCCCGGCCCCCTCCCAGCCTCGCTGCCTGGCATCTGGCGTGCACGGCCTCCTTGGGCTCCCAGGAGGGAGCTGCTTCTGGGCCCCGTGGTCTGTTCTCAGCCAGCAGCCAGAGTGAGGCAGGTAAAATATCAGGTGGGTCATCACTCCTCAACTCAAAATCATCACTCCTTGGCTCCCTATTTCATGCAGAACCCCAGGTCAGAGCCCTTCCTTGGCCTTCAAGACCCCCTGGTCTGGCTTTGACTTTTCAGGCCTCTTCTGCCACCCCCTTGTGGGCTCTAGCCACGGAGGCTTCCTGGCTGCTCCTCCAACAAGCCAGGAGGCCCAATGTGCTGCCCCCCAGGACTCAGCTCTCACTGACCCCTGGGCTTGCATCACCCGCCGCTGGCTACCTGGCCCACTCTCCCCTTCTTCCCACCTCTGCTCACATAGCATCCACTCGGCGAGACTCCTGCCCATCTCTAAAACCACACCCCAACTACGCTCCCCTGCTTTCCTTTGTGCCTTAGCATTCACGACTTCCTAACGGCCTGCTGCAACTCACTGCTTTAAGTCTGCCCCACCTGGGCCGTACCCACGAGGGCAGGGATTTTCATCTGCTTTTCTTCACTGATACTCAAATTCTTGGACAGCAGGATGTGGGAGCTGCCCGATAGGAACAGAATCCGCAGTTGGCAACTGGTGCGGCTGAACCCGGGGGTTCCAGCTGCACCTGGTTCACCGACAGGGCTGGGCAGGCACGGGCTGCCTGCGGCAGGGAGTGCGGGCGGGCGCCGGGCAGGTACCTGCTTGATGGCCAGGTTCACCAGGTCGTAGCGGTTGGAGCGGCGCAGCGGCAGGCAGAAGCTGTAGAGCGCGTGCAGGGCGGCGCAGAAGAAGCTGAGCAGCCCGATCTGCTTGCGGTGCTGCAGCCAGTGGTCCAGCCAGTCGGGGAAGCGGCAGTACTTAGTGCCCCGCCGCAGCTGCAGGGCGGCCGCCAGCACGCCGGGCAAGTACACCAGCGACAGCAGCACGTAGGCCACACACGGCAGCGTGGTGTTGACCACGGACACGGGCAGCTTGTAGAACTTGTTCTTGCTTTCCTGCATGTAGGGCTGCAGCACATCCCGGATGAAGTTGTAGGCATAGAAGCAGACGAAGAGCCCCAGGGCCAGGAGGGTGGGCACCTTCCAGCAGGGGAGGAGGCGCAGGGGAATGGCCTCCACTTCCCGGGCCGATGCCAGGGATCCCATGTCCATGGGCATGAAGCCCATGGCGTGCACCATCTCAGAGACAGCACGCTTGGCTTCCGGCTGGTCGCCGCAGATGGGCACCTGTGGGCAGGGAGCGGGTAGTCAGATGGAGTCATAGGCCTCTGGAGTGGGCAGGGCCTCAGTGAGCATCTAGGCCAAACTCCTCACTGAGCAGCTGAGGAAACTGAGGCTCAGAGGGACAGGGACTTGTCTAAGTCAGCTGCCAGTTAACGGTGCAGCTGGGAGCAGAGGGGTTCTGCCTCGTGGGCCAGGGGTCTTTCCTCTGCCACCTGGGCCCCCAGCCTCTGGCCCGGCTGGACCCACTACTCACGGAGAGAAACTGCTAAGAGTGAGAGCCTTGCCCTGCTCACTGACATCCGCAGCCACAGGCAAAATGCCCATCTAGGCAGCCCCCACTGGCCCACGGAATAGCTGCTTTCGAAACCATAGCAGAAAGGACCTGGGTTTCAGATTCATGTGAAGTGGGTTCATATCCCAACTCACCAGCTGTGGCATTTTGAGTAAGTAAAATCATTAACATCCCTGAGCCTCAGTTTCCTGCTCTGCAAAATGCAATTTTGCGGTGATGTGACATTGGCGGCAATAATGTATGAAAAAAGGCCCGGCATGCTGAGAGCCCACAGGAAAAATCAGCCATTTATATGCATTGTTATGACGGATGTTATTCCGCCAGAACCCACCTGCCTGTTCCCATCCCTCGGGCCAGCCTGCAGGGTCCAGGCAGAGATGACATTGAAGGCCTTAACCACGGTGCAGGTGGGGAAGAGGGAGGCCAGGTACTCAGCATTGGACTCGCGATGTCGAAGGTGCTCTTGCTCCGTGGGGTTGCTCACATCCACCAGGATCTTGCCGGCGAGCTGGTCGCTGAGACCGCACAGCGAAGAGTAGTGCTCCCGGAACATGGCCACGAAGATGACCTCTGGCGCGCTCACCGCATCCACCTGGAAAGTCACTTGGGCCACTGAGGGGAACAGCCCAGCGGTGCGTTTGGGGTTGCGGCTCCCCACCACCACGTTGAAGCCAGAGGCCACCAGGCGTGTGGCCAGGGAGCGGGCAAAGTCCCCACTGCCCAGAATGCCCACATTGGGGGCCTCACTGGGGGCTTCGGCAAGGCTGCCATTGCTGTCCACCAGGCGACGGCCGATCAGCGGCTTGTCCATCTCTCCTGACATTTTGGTGGCTGCAAGAAGACAGGAACCTGGTCACTGGAGGGCTCCCTTCCTGCCACCCCCTCCTTTTGTCCATCGTGACCGCACGACAGTCAGACATTCACGCAGCAGGTGTTCACTGAGAGCTACAGGCCAGCACCAGGGAATGAGCTGAGCAAGACCCAGCCCCTGCCCTGAGGAGGGCACAGACTCAGGAAGAAGAGAGAGAAGGACCTCTGCCCTCCACCCTGTGTCGTTCTGCTGAATTATTTCCTCGGGACAAACTGGCAGAGTGGGCGTGGGAAAGAAGGCTCTGGCATTTCCACGACCAAGGCTATACAGTGCCACACTTCTTTTCAGGAGGATTATGTGAAGGACGGTGTCACTAGCTGGGAGAGACCATTTACCCTCCACTTCACCATCACGGGAAGAGGGAGCGTGTTCCTGTGCTTGCCTGCATTTTGCATTTTGGAACAGTTCTGCTCATGCTCTCCCCGAAGGACGTGAGGAACAGCTGGAGGCAGGGACCTTGTCTTACCTGACTTTGGACCTCACTATTTGTTGAGGGGCCTGGCACAAAGGTGGTGCTCAGTGTTTGCTGAATGAATGTATAATAGGAATGAACCCTGAAGCCCTCTTCTCCAAGGCTAGGACTGGGAGACATGGCAGTAAGTGGGCCCCTGAGGCAGGGTGGGTGCCTGGGATCTCCTTCGCTGGGCCCGAGATGTGAGTGGACGTGCAGGAAACCTTAGACTTGGGCCAGGAGTCTACAGTAAACTTGGATGGGAAAAATTATATTTTAATTATCACCAACTTCTAAATGAAATTTACCATTTCCTTTAAGTATGAAGGTAAGCAACAGAATTTTTCGTCAATACTGACCAATATCATATCACAAATTTAATTGTAAACAAGTTCTCCTAACGCTATTTAAACTCATCACTGATTTGAAATTATGGTAGATATTAGACCTGCTAGTAAATCTTGTTATTTAGTGTGCTAATAAAAAAGCATGGACCGGGCGCGGTGGCTCATGCCTGTAATCCTAGCACTCTGGGAGGCCAAGGCGGGCGGATCGTTTGAGCTCAGGAGTTTGAGACCAGCCTGAGCAAGAGCAAGACCCCGTCTCTACTAAAAATAGAAAGAAATTAGATGGACAACTAAAAATATATAGAAAAAATCAGCCAGGCATGGTGGCACATGCCTGTAGTCCCCAGCTACTCGGGAGGCTGAGGCAGGAGGATCGCTTGAGCCCAGGAGTTTGAGGTTGCTGTGAGCTAGGCTGACGCCATGGCACTCTAGCCTGGGCGACAGAGTGAGACTGTCTCAAAAAAAAAAAGCATGCATATTGCTACTGTACATCTTTTAAAAAAATTTTTTAACTGTTGCATTATAATATGTTTTCTTTCTAACCCTAGGTTATTTTATTTTATGCACGTGAGAGCATTATTCTGGGCAGAAGTTCACAGGCTTCAACAGCCTATGGGACCACAGGGGTTAAGAAGCCCTGCCTGGAACCGGGGAGCAGCAGGGATGGCTTGAAACGCCCCCGCGTGGGTGCCTGCCTCCTTCCACTTTTCCACAACACTGCCCTGGACCCTCTTCACAGCAGGTAAGGGCTGGGTACAGGGTCTAATGCCAGTATGGAGCAGGGGGGCCAGGAGACTGTGGCCTGGCTCAGCCATGAACCAGCTGTGTGTCCTCAGACAAGCCCCTGTGCCTCTCTGGACCCCAGCTCTCACCTTTGTCAACAGAGATCACATCTCTGCTCTCTGATGACATGTAATGCAATCCTAAAAGGTTTTAAAAACTGTGGCACGGGCCTTTTACAAGGCAACAGAAGCTCCCATGTATGGGATGCCTACGATGCACTGCGCACTGTTCTCAGGCCTTTCCTGGAGTGATGGTCCTGTAGTCCTCACGAGGACCTCATGCATTAGACAGTGTTACTAGCCTCGATTTAAAGAGGAGGAAACTAAGGCTCTGAGAGGTTGAAGAACTTGCTCCGGGTGTGGCACAGATAGGTGAGGGAAGGAAGAGCTGGCTGTCGGTCTGTCTGCCTCTGTCAACTGACTTCACTCATTGTCCTACTGCCCAGACAGGGGGCAGCGAGCCGTCTGGAGAGCAGCGGGGCTGGGCCCCCACCAGTGGGGAGAGAGGTCGGTGTGGAAGGGGTGTCCTGACTGTCTGTCCGTCCTGAGAGTCAGGGGACACGCCTTCCTGTCCTGCCTCCGCCACAGTGCAGGAAACGCCTTAACCCCTCCCACACCTTTAAAGTGGCTTTGACACACGGCCCTGCCTCTCTCACGGCACAGCGGGGACTGGCTGAGCTGAGCCACTGAGGGTCACTTTTGCGGGGACCATGCTTCCTGTGTCCACAGATGGAGGGCCACACCTGCACAGACGTGCAAGCGCCCACCACGACCCCCACCCAGCTCACGCCAGGTTTGACCTCTCTCCAGAATGTCTGGTTCCTTCGCCTTTAAAATGAGGACACTAACTACACGTCTCTAAGCGTTGTTGTGAAGATGAAATGGGTTGGTATGTTTAGCTCAGAGCCATCTTTCCTGAGGGTGTGTGTGTGTGTGTCTGTGTGTGTGCACGCGCGCGCGTGTGTGTGTGTGTCCGTCCTCTAAGTTCTTCCCGGAAAGCGGCCACATCAAACTCTTCTGCCTCCCGCTGCCCAGCACAAGGCTGCAGCTGGTCTAAAGGCCGGCGGGGGCTGGGGCAGGACAGGTGTACAATTCTGGAGGCCCCAGAGGTCCAGCGGAACCCCCTGTTGCCTGCCCATGTGGCCTGAAGGTGAGGGTGTAACTAACCCTGTCTGGGCCCCGGCTCCCTGCGGGACGTATTTATAGATCCGATGAGGGAGCAGAGAGGGGATCAGATTGCAGCTCAGTGGACCGAGGCCTGTCATCTGCACACAGAACTGCCACCTCCCCTCCCAAGCCGTGGACAAAACACCATAGAGGCTCCTGTGTCCCTGTGGCCTCTGGGTCTCTGCCCAGGCTCGCCTGTCCCCTCCCACTTCCCGGCAGGGCCACAGTGTGGGCTGTGTTCATGGCTGGGAGCCACGCCAGGCCCGCCGGCCTGCCTGCCAGCTTCTGCCTACTCTTGAGCAGGCCACATGTGGTGGGCAGTCATGATGGCCACAGCCCCATGGCCTCTTCTCTGTGGGCAGCCGACCACCTTCCAGATATGAGTGGCCAGGGCAGGCCTTGGCCATGGGGTCTCTGTGGGGTCAGGTGTGGGCAGGGGTGCCAGGGTAACTGACAACCAGAGGCCAGCCTTGGCACCCTGCAGCCAGCTATAATGAAAACACAGATTCTCCCACAGAATTCTTTTCTAAATGTAAAATGTGTAGAGATGGGCTCATGGCTCATGCCTGTAATCCCAGTACTTTGGGAGGCCAAGGCAGGAGGATGACTTCAGCCCAGGAGTTTGAGACCAGCCTGGACAATATATCAAGACCCTTTCTCTGCAAAAAATAAAAATTAGTTGAGTGTGGTGGTGAGTTCCTGTAGTCCCAGCTACTCGGCAGGCTGAGGCAGGAGGGTTGCTTGAGCCCAGGAGTTGGAGGTTGCAGTGAGCTATGATCGAAACACTGCACTCCAGCCTGGGTGACACAGTGAGACCCTGCCTTTAAAAAATAAAATAAAATAAATAAATAAAAACTCTAAAAACTTAATATTGAAAAAGATAAATGACTACATAAAAATGGGCAAAAGATTTGAATAGACATTTCTTCAAAGAAGATACACAAATGGCCACTAAGCACATGGAAAGGCGTTCCACATCATTCGCCCTCAAGGAAATGCAAATTAAAACCACAAGGAGACACCACTTTATACCCACTACGATGGCTATAATGATAATTTTGTTAAAAGACAGGTAATAACAAGTGTTGGCGAGGATGGGGAGAAATCACTCCCACTGCTGGTGGAATTGGCAAATGGTGCAGCCAGTGTGGAAAAGCGTCTGGGGTCCCTCAGAAGGGACCCAGCAATCCCACTCCTAGGCATACAGCAAACAACAATGAAAACACATAT
>CAUYSK010021618.1:0-55971 GCA_963575035.1 Avahi laniger
ACCAGCCTGAGCAAGAGCGAGACCCCGTCTCTACTAAAAATAAAAAGAAATTAATTGGACAACTAAAAATATATAGAAAAAATTAGCCGGGCATGGTGGCACATGTCTGTAGTCCCAGCTACTCGGGAGGCTGAGGCAGGAGGATCGCTTGAGCCCAGGAGTTTGAGGTTGCTGAGAGCTAAGCTGACGCCACAGCACTCGCCCCGGGCAACACAGTGAGACTCTGTCTCAAAAAAAAAAAAAAACAAAATACAATACTATCAATGGTCACTAAAAAATAGGTATAACTCTAACAAGATATGTGTAGGACTTGTATGCTGAAAACTATAAAATGCTGACGAAAGAAATCAAAGATCTAATAAATAGAGAGATATACCACATTCATGGATTGAAAGATTCGACATAGTAACAATATCCCTAAATTGACATTTAACACAATTTCTATAAAATCTCAGCAAGATCTTTTGTGGATAGAGACATGATTATTCCAAAATTTACACAGAAAAGCACTAGATTAGCTAAAGCAAATCTGAAAAGGAAAAATTAAGTTGGAAGAATCACTCTGTCTGATTCAGTATATAGCTAAGGTATCAAGACTGTGTGGTACTGGTGAAGTGAGAAACACAGATCAATGGAACATAACAGAGAACCCAGAGATAGCCCCACACAAATGCAGCCAACTAATTTTTGCTTTTGTGCAAAAGCAATTAAATAGAGGAAGGAGAGCCTTTTCAGCAAATGGTGTTGTAGCAACTGGACATTCATAGGCAAAGAAAATAAAACAAAACCTTGACCTAAATCTCAGAGCTTATATAAAACTAACTCAAAATGTAAAACTATAACATAGAAGACTATCATCAGGACCCAAGGCTTGTTAAAAGTTCTTAGATGTGACTCTAATTCATGATTCATAAGAGAAAAATACCAATAAATTGGACTTTATCAAAACTAAGAGCTTTTGATCAGCAAAATACCTTCTTAAAAGGCTGACAAGACAAGCTATGGACTGGGAGAAAATATTTGCCAACCACCTATCTGACAAAGGACTCATTTAGAATATGCCAAGAACACTCAAAAGTCAACAGTTAAAAAGCAAACAATACAGTTAGAAATGGGCAGACATGAAGGGATATTTCACCAGAGAACACATACAGATAGCAAATAAGCAGGTGAAAATGTTCAAGATCACTTAGACATCAGGGAAAATCAGATCAAGGCTTTGATGAGTTATTACTATATACCCACTAAATCAGCTAAAATAAAAAATACTGACAATACCAAGTGGTGGTAAGGATGCAGAGAAACTGGATCTCTTGTGCATTGCTGGTAGGAATGTAAAATGGTACTGCCACTCTGAAAAATATTTTTCAGTTTTTTAAAAAACTAAATAAATGCTTATCATACAACCCAGCAATCTCACTCTCAGGCATTTATCCCAGAGAAATGAAAACTGATGTCCGCACAAAAACCTGTACAGTGATGTTCATAGCAACTTTATTCATTATGGCCAAAAATTGGCAAAAAACTGTGGTGCAGCCATATCATGGAATATTATTCAGCAATAAAAAGGAATGGATTAATGACACCCAACAACCTGGATGGACCTTAAGGACATGATGCTAACTGAAAAAAAGCCAATCTCAAGCAGTCACATACTATGTGATAATAACATTCTTGAAATGACAAAATTATAGAGATAGACGAGAGATTAGTGGTTGCCAGAAGTTAGAGATAGCGAGGAAGGGGAGGCGTAACTAGAAAGGGGCGGCACAAGGAGATCTGTGTGGCCTTGATTGTGGTGATGCTTACACAAACCTACCGGTGATAAAAGGACACAGACCCACATGCACATCTTGCCAATGTCAATTTCCTGGTTGGATGGTGTACTGTAATTATATAAGTCATAACTATTGGGGAAAACTCGGTGATACCACTCTGTACTATCTTTGCAGCTTCCTGTGAACCTATAATTATTTCAAAATAAAAAGTTTTCTTAAAGTTAACTAGCAATCATGGCAATGTATGTTCCAACTATGTGGAGTGGAGACGGAAGGTTACCAGAAGCCAAAGGAAAAGAGATTATTAGTAGGAAAAGGTGTGGCATGGTAAAATCCTAACTGGAGACGGGTCCCAAACTGAGCTTTTTGAAGTGTGGGTTCATTTAAACATGTGACAACAGTGGATCAGAACCTACCTAGAGGGCAAATGTGATTTAAATAAATCCTCCCTGTTCTCTTCTGATTCCTGCCTCTGGGGTCCTTCCCATCTCCCTGCTTTCTTTGACTACATCACACCAAACTCCTGCCTTCCTAAAGGGACAAAACCAAAGCGGTTCAAGAACCCAAGGAAACAAAGATGATTCCTATTTTCCACATTACACACAGCAAAAATTATCTGAGCACGTAGAAGGTAGCACAGATTTCTCTGGAGAGGTCTCTGTCAAAGGGTCTCAGCACCTTTGTATAAATCAGACAAAGCCTCCCGTCGTCAAGGCAGATGTGATCCCCAGTCTGGCAACGGGGCTTGCACAGGATTTCAGCCTCCCATCCCCTGCCCTCCCAGTCAGGTCACCACCCCACCCATCATCTGCAAAGGCCCTGCTCATACAATTCAAGGACAGCAAATTGGGTCTGAACCACAAGACATCTTTTCAGGTGCTATTTTTATACATTAATAAGTTTAGCTTCACAAAGAGTATGACCTCACTCACAAGTTAAATCAATTCTATAACCCCTGGGAAGTTTCACTGTTATCTATTGGAGATGAAGGCAGGGGGCCAAATAGACTCAGAAACCTGAAGGTCATTTACAAAGACTGTTTTGAACACTGCACACACTAGGCCTTTCTCAGTTATTGGGGTGAACATAGGTTTGCCTCAAAAAACACACAAAACTGGCCCCTCCAACAGCAGTCTGTATTCCCACTGCACAATGCCACCCAAGCAAGCTGGAACCGGTCCAAATTAACTGCACCCAACCACAAAGAAAATATTCCTTATTTCTCTTTTTCAACATCTAAGGAAGATGGCAAAACTGCTGACAAACTTTGAATTAAAACAGTTTAAAGCCCATTTTTGATATCTTTTTCACTTCACGTGGAGGAAAAAGACACCAAGAAAAAAAATCTCTCTCTTTTTCCCTTTTAAATTATTCTAGTCAAAAACTGCTCTCTGCCAACTTTATTCTGAAAAAATCCAAAACTGAGTTCTAGGGAAGTTTTCTACTTTAGGACATCTGCTTAAATTCTGAGTTCACTTTTTTTTTTTCTCCCTTTTTAGAGAGCAATGTAAGCTCTCATTGGAACTTAAGGTATGTGGCAATACTGTATTTACTGTACTTTTGCAGAACTGTTATATATTTTGCCATCATTACATAGAGTTGCTAATGTCTTAAAATACTAGTATAGGAAGCATACTATAAAAATAAAACATCTTGCCCCTATCCTCTTCCAATGAAAGACCAATTTCCTAAAACACAAAAGCCAAGAAAATCCTAAAACTCACATACACTTAAGAAGAAATAAAAAAAATAGAAAGAAGACAATTTACTTAAGTCTCTTTAATGACTCTGAGGAAAGTCCTTCTTTCAGTAAATGATGTTATTGAAGTGTTAATTTTTTTAATAACCATGTATGTTATTCAGTTACCCAAATATAAACAGTTAAGATCTCAAGCAATTTGATGACTTCATCTCAATACAATGTACCACTTCAAACTGTTCAAAGATCACATTTTTAAGACAATTTATAAATCCAGCAATTTAAACTTCTAGTCAAAGAATAGATTCCCTGTCTGCTGGGATGTAGATTTGGGGGGTTTTAGGTTTTACTGGATGAAGACCAAAAATTGCAAATCCTGTTATCTCATTTCAAAATAGATTTTGTTAGTTTAGTCCCTAATCAAACCAAATCTATTTAGATTAGTCATTCCTCACCAAAATCTTCCCACAATAAATACTAACCTAAGACATAAAATGCTAGTAGATAATATTAGCTTTAGTATAGGATGAAACAGTTACGTTAAGAAAATTTTAAGGTTTGGGATGTTCACTCAAATAACAACAGCATGTGTACTTGGAAAGCTGTTTTTTAAAAACCCACTTGGCTGAGTTGTTTGCCTTTGGCCATCATCCAAATAAAAGAAATGCTGCCAGAAATGTAAACAGGATGCATGTCTTTAAGTTGATGAATCCAGAGAGCAAACAGCACCTCTTCATTTCCCTCTAAAACTGAAGTGCAGGATAGCTTCTAATTTAAAGGTCACAGGAAAAGTGACAAAGGGCAGCAGTGAGTAGACATGCCAGTCACCAGAGCTTCTACTATTTTCCAGTGCAGAGCGGGACAGCCTCCTCGTCCAGCCCATCCCCCACCATGACTCTTCCTGTTTGCTTTCTGTAACAAATGCGCTGTTCCAGTGGGACAAACACACTATCTCTCTAAGAAAGCCACCACCACAGTTCTACCAGCAACTCTAGCGAGGGCTCGCCTAATGCAAGGAAGAGTGCCAGGCAATGGGGAAAAGATTTGAACCGTGGTGAACCTGGCTCCTGCTCTGAGAACTTTCAGAACACTCCAGCAGGACAGAGCATGAGCAGAGAAGCAACCAAGAGCATCAGACATAGAGTCCACAGATAAACCCCATGATGGAGGTAGAAGGCACGTGCAGGCACAACCAGAAGCGTCACCGTTGGTGAGGGGTGCAGCCTAAAGGCAGACTATGGCAAGCTAAGAAATTTGGAATTGATTCTGTAAGAAACAGGAGACAATCAAAAGTTTTGGAAAACAAGCACAACCGGCTATAGCCTGCCTGAAGCCCCCGTGGTGAGTGGCGCAGGCAGTAGACAAGCAGCTGCTGAAGGCAGGATAGCCAGCGGAAGGCGACTGAGAGTGCCCTCCCTGGAGAAGCCCACCACAAGATGATGAGATCTAAAACCAAGAGACCTGAGTTCACTAGAAGTGCAGAGCAGGGAAAGCAGTCAGCCCAGTTTGTGCAAGCAGAACCCCAACCAGGTTCTCTCCCAAGTTAAATCCAGAGGGGACGATGGCTTGGGAGGGGTGGCATTTGGGTAAATTTTTGGCAAATTTAATTGCATAGGCCAATGGGAAAAGACTTTTCCGGAAACAGATGAAACTATAGGAAAAACTCTAGGTGTAGGAAGGGCACAGGAGAAGCAAACTATCATCAGCTTTTTGTGGTTGTCTAGAAAAGGTTTTCCCGAAAATCAAAAGAAAAAAAAAAAAGGAATATGACATCAGTCCAGACTTCCTCAGAGCTCCTAAACTGGAATGTGAAAACCAATGCTACATTTCACAACTCAAGATCCAGCAGGCTGGAGACTTCTGAAATCACTTCCTGGAGCCACATACGAACCAACTCTTTTCTCTTCTATGCTTCCAGGTGTCAGGCTGTCAGTCTCAGAATCTTCTTTCACGAAACATTTCACTAAATGATCAACACTGGTATGTGAGGAAATGAAATCTTTCTCTTAAGTACAGAAAGTTTTAAAGAAATTTGAGAATAAATAAATACTAAATATTATTCCAAGGGGGGAAAAGCCTACAAACACTACAAATATGGCTTAACGTGCTAATTCAGGATTTTCAAAATTCACGTTAGGATCCACATTGTGAAATAATTTAGTGGGCATTTTTCAAAAAAGGAGATAGAATAAAATGGTAAATATCTGAGTAAATTATAAATAATAAAGGTAAGTGTTTCATGGAATTTTTGTTTTAGGTAAAATAGACTCATCTACACAGAGAGATATACGTGGACGGATACGTATATGTGTGTCCATGTATAAACACATACACGTATGTGGACTGGGTTCCAATGGTAAAACATATTTTTTTCTCTGGACTGCAGTCTGAGTGCCACTGAGCTGGACCCTCACAGATGAGGCGCTCTGAGGTTGGCCCTTTCTCACGCCCCAACATTCCGAACCAAACAGAACTGGGCTGACTGTCAGAAGTCCAAATAGTCATGAGCTGGCTTTTGTAAAGAACTGATAACAAAGTGGAAAGAAACTGTGTGAGGAGGTGTGAGAACAGCTTTGTGAAATCTTTGTCCTTTAGGGGCAGTGTCACTTGGTTGGTTTTGATGAAACACATTCTTGGCCCATTTGTCAGGGCCACCTTGGATTGCAAGGTGTGGTCTGAGAACCACAGAGTGACCACACAACATTTATCTACCACTAAAGACACTGAAGAGGACACGCAGTTAACGTTCACTTCAGAAAGACTACCTTCGGACTTACCCCAACATGATGTGTGTAGTGTGTGGTGGCAGCTGTTCATTAAAACCCTCTTCGTGAATAACTGCTACCGCTTTCAACCTGATCAAGCTTGGAGTCTCGGCATATTGTGGTAAATAAAGGCTGAGAGGTCACAAAAGTGACCCTATGCCTTTCCACAAAGCCTTTAAATACTGACTGAGGTGTCAAATGAATGAGCAGATGCAGACATGCATCAACGTCAAGCTGGTCTATGAACCACAGGCTGTTTCAGAGAAGCTGTAACCATATGCATCATTCATCACACTAAGTGCTTGCCATATGAACAATACTGTGTTAAGTGCTTACCATCATTAGCTCATTTAATCTTTCTAACTCTGTGGGGTGAATATTATTGTGTCCATTTTACAGATGAGAAAACAAGCTCAAAGTTACACAGCTATCAAGCATGATTCAGCAATTCTAAAGTGAGAGATTTTTAAACTCTCTTCTCTACTGCTATTGGTGTATCTGGGGAGATAAGGACATAGAAAGAGGCAGGAAGCAGATGTCTCATCTGCTGTCTGCTTGCACATAGCGAGCAGCAGGCACAGAGACTAGAACCAGATCTAAGTTGACCTTTGAGGACACAACATTGCTGGTACTCTCTAGAATATTTTTTAAAAACAGTAACTAAAATCTAGAAGTATAGGATATACTTTAAATCTGGCTAAATTAGAAGAAATTTCATGAGTTCAGATCCTACTTTAGTCTAATCTCTGAAGAGTTAAAAAAACTTAATTCATCTACACTATCTCAGCAGCCCAGAATTAGAACATCCTAAGCTACTGCTCTGTCCTGGTCACAAGTGGCTACCAAGTGGTGGGAATGTGGTCCACCTAAAGTGAGATGTATTATAAATATGTACTAGAGTTCGAAGACTTAGTATGAAAAGAAAATGTAAACTTTTAATTTTTTTTTGCATTGATTACATGTTGGAATTATATTTTGGATATGGGTTAAATAAAATATATTATTAAAATCAATTTTACTTCCTTTTTACTTTTCTTAATGTGGCTACTAGAAAATATAAAGTGTACATGTGGCTCACATATATTTCTGCTGGGCGGCAATGTTGCACAGTAAGTAACATTTCTAAAAATGGAATTTGTCTTTCTGATTACAAAAAGATTGTATTTTTAGTGTAGAAAATAGAGGAAATATAGAAATACATAAAGAAAATTAAATCCTCAAAAATATCACTGCATAGAAATAACTGTTATTAATGTCTTAGAATGTTATCCGTCTCATTCTTTTTATCTTCATGTGGGTATATATTAATAAACATTTTATAACCCTTTAAAAACAGTTCTAGCAATATTTCCCATGTCATTAAATATTACACAATTTCAAGATTGGTAATAGCTGTACAGTAGTCCAACGTATGGGATATGCTATAATTAAACTAATCCCTTACTGCTGACCATCCGAAATATTTGCAGTGGATGGAAAGTATAAACAACAATGTAAGGAACTCCTTGATACATATGGATTTTCACATATATGGCTACTTTCTTGTGATAAATTCCTACATGTTGAATTAGGAAACTGCCAGGTCAAAAAGCATGCACCATTTTTGAGGCTTTCAATAAATATTACTAAACTGTTCTTCAGAAAGGTTTACCAATTTACACATTTATATTTGGTAACTTTTACCTTTAATTTCTCCCAAATTATTTTTTTAATTGATCTATTTGCTTCACAAAAATTGTCCTCCAATAATATTTACGCAGTCACATTCTTAAACCATACACCTCAAAGAGAAATCACAATAATTAGCAATTGAAAATGAAGCAAATTTAATATATGTACACTGATAACCCAAAATTAGGAAAAATAGAAAATTAATAGACATTTGGCTTATCAGAAGTATAGAATCCAACAAGTTAAATTTCCCAACCATGTTTGAATTTCTAAAGTCTCTTGTTTCCAACTAGAAAATCAGGCTCAGTCAACAATTCCAGTAAAACTTTCCATATCAAGGCATAAAGAACAATTTCAAACACTTAGCCTGAGTTCTTAGAAGTTTCAAAATCAGGGGAGCCTTGAATTTGGTTGCAGAGTTAACATCAATTACTGTCTATATAAACAGAAATCCCCTTGAACTAATGAGGCATTAAAACAAGGTGTAAGAGAAAAGTAATACCCAGGATAACACACCAGCTTGCTCACTGTTCTCACTTCTTGCCTCTGCAACTATCTGGTGGAAAATTCGAAGCTGGTGATAAGACTGACTGGAGAAAAGTTTAAAGAAGATAAAATTACTACTGTAGAAAATATCTCAATGGTAACATAAACAACACCAAAAATGCACTAGGACATGGCAATAAATTAAATATCAGTATTAGGCAGACTCACTAAACTGTAAAGACAGTGCGGCATTTCAAAATAAGTGGCCAGTCTTATGCATAAACAGAACCAGGAGAGAGCAGCTGCCCAGCGTGTTAAAAAGAACTCTTGAGAACTTAAACTCTGCTCTTTGTCCCATGGAGGAGCTATGGTAAATTATTAGGTGAAATTGCCTAAAAACTCTATTATTATTTTGGGTGCTTCCGTTATCTTAGGGCTTGGGCTACTATGTGAGGAAGGCCTGCTCTCCAGGCAGCTGTCTTTCTTCTGCGGACTGGACGGGTAATAGTTTACATAGCTAAAACTAAAAGTCTTAATTCATACTTTATTAGCACTTATAAAAGAGCAAAGAGTTGGTCTCTGCAATTTTCAATATCTCTTTCAGGATTCCGTTAATATGTTTCCTTCTCACTCTTACCCAGCTCCCTTCTTGAAACAGCGAGCATCACATACAGTGACTTCCAACACTCCACCTATAGCAGGACACTTCAGTAACAAACAGTCTGGGCTCAGGATAAGCTATAACTGGCAGTACATGGGCCCTGCTACCATTATGTCACTGGAAAAGTTACTTCAGTACCCTCTGCAGATCATCAACTGTGCCCTTGGAGCCTGTGCCTCCCCTGCAGGTTGGCGGCTGACCCAAGGAGGAAAGTGCCCAGGTACTCTGAGTCAGCCACCTCTGCTGGCCTGAATTCAGATGGGATCGAGAGAGGGCCTGTACTGCACAGGAGGACCCTAGTCCCCTCCGGCCTCCACCAGCTGGGAGTAATGCATCTCACTCCTCCCTTGTCACTAGCCTGTCAGCAAATGCTGTGGCTCTATCTTCGAGCTATATCTAGAATTTTTCTGCCACTCCCACAGCTATTGCTTTGGTCCAGCCACCACTATCTCTCACCTGGATTATTACATGTCTTCTAATCAGTCTCTTCATGTCTACACTTATTCCCTTCAGTCCATTCTCAAAACCAGTGGCCAAATCAGCTGGTTAAACGTAAGTTCTCACCCCCACTTTGCTCAAAACCCTACAAGGCCCCCATCTCTTTCAGAGCAAAGCCCAGGTCCTCAGAAAGGCCCAGAACTGGACTCCCTGTTTCTGCCTCAGGCCTTTCCACTTCTGGTTCCTGAGAAATGAAACCCTTTTGCCCTAGATAGCCACAGGCTTAGTCCCTCGACCTCCCTCCAGTCCTCATCCCAAAGCAGCTTCTCAGTGAGCATCCCTTGGCCACCTCATCCAAAGTCACAACCTTCCTGCACTGCAAGCCCATCCTTCCTCAGCTCCCTCCTTCTTCACTTTTCTCTTTAGCGCTTACTGCTGACATGCTTTACAGCTCACCGGACTTGTTTATCATCTCTCTCCCAAACTGGCAGACTGGCAGGCAAGCCTCACGAGGACAGGGTCTCTGTTTTATCTACTCCTGTGTTCCCAGGGCCTGGCACACAGTAGATCTCTCCTTGTTAAATGGATGAATGAAAGAACCTCAGGTCCCCTACCTGCAAAATAAGGGCAACAAGCCTTTCTACCTCATAGACTGCAGCAAGGAATATTTGAAGTAATAGATATTTTATATTATTTATATTAGATTCAGCTTATACCAAAATCAGTCAAAAAGTATACAAACCAAACACCATTAGTATTTCAATTTATTTTTTATAGGCAATCTCACCATATGACTACTGCTCATCATTGAGGCTAACAAATATTGGCCCATACTTTATTTGAAAAAAAGGTTAGTTGTATAATGGTTCTGGAAATTTCTTTTAAAACAAATCCCCTTTTTATATGCCAAAGATAAAAGAAAAAAGCCTGTGGGCAGGAAAAGTTCAATCAGAAAGAAGAAAGTTTAATTTGCTGTTTGTGGGTAAATTAAAACTGCAAACTGATCAACAGAATTTACCTAAAAGAAGCAATTTTCACAGTAGTACCTCTGTGTGTGACTTTTTCCAAAGTATACAGATACTACTATGATTAATAAAATACAAATAATCTTTGAAAAGCATTAATGAATTCAGAACAGCTTTCCATTATAATACCTTCTCCCAGTCAACAGATGCTATAATCATAATCACTGTCTTGCAGGGAAATGCTTTGACATTAAAAAGAGTCAACCCCAAGAGGGGAGAGGATCTCTTATGAAGTACCTGGCTTAATTTTTCAGGGTTTGCTGTGCATGTCTTAATCTGGTCGGGCCACTATAACAAAATACTATAGATTGGGTAGCTTATAAGCAACAAAAGTTTATCACTCACAGTTCTGGAGGCTGGAAGTCCAAGGCCAAAGTGTCTGTAGATTTGGTGTCTGGTGAGGGACACTTTCTGGTTCATAGATGGTACCTTCCAACTGTGTCCTCACATGGTAGAAAGTGTGATGGAGCTCTCTGGGGTCCCTTTTATAAGGGCACTAATCCCATTCTTGAGGGCTCTGCCCTCATACCTAATCACCCTCCAGAGGCTCCACCTCTAATATCATCACCTAAGGCGTCAGGATTTCAACATATGAATTTTGAAGGGACACAAATATTCAGACCATAGCACTACAAATGGGTAAAATAATAACAGTATTAGTAATACTCCTAATAATAACCATGTTATACCTTTTAGGAGGAATTTAGCTCTATGTCCTATTAGGAATATTAAAAAAAAAAGTTGGGTCTCAAATGATGGATCCCAGTAGTAACTGGCAAGATAACGTGAAAAGATGTGAAAGTAGGTCCCAGAATGCTCTAATTCAACAGGGACACCCATGCCAGCAGCCTGGCCTTTAGAGACAGCAGATCCAGAGAATCAGAAGAAACAGATGCTCCTAGAGTAGTCAAGTGAGGGGATTTCATCTTCCATCTTCCAACAGCAAAAGGAGATCAGAATATGAAAGTAAATACAGACTTACAGGAAACCCAGGCCCAAAGCCCCTGGGCTGGGCAAGATGGGGTCCAGGGGATGAAGTTGAGGTCCAGAAAGGTTGGCTCAGCTCCTAAACTGGGTAGGGCTGCCTTCTCTTTATCACATTTACGACACCAGGCTTTCTGTATATAACCAGCGCTTTACCTTCTACCAGTCTTCAGGGCACAGTGACTACCTCGTACTCAGAAGTGAACTGGCTGATGTTATGCCAACTTACATGCAAGATGAAAGAGTAAAAAAGCTGTAAGAACTCTGGTTAGCACTCTGGGATACTGAGGCGGGAGGATGCTTGAGCTGAGGAGTTCAACACCAGCCTGAGCAAGAATGAGATCCTGTCTCTACCAAAAATAGAAAAATTAGCCAAGTGCCACGGCACATGCCTATAGTGCCAGCTACTTGGGAGGCTGAGGCAGGAGGATCCCTTGAGCTCAGGAGTTTGAGGTTGCTGTCAGCTACAATGACGCCACTGCACTCTATCCAGAGTGACAAGGTGAGACTCTGTCTTAAAAAAAAAAACAAACAAACTCTGGTTTCTCAGCTGTGGCTGAGAGCGCCTAGGACAACTAGAAGTGTTAACATGTTTCAAAGGTGTTGGAGAGTTAAGTTTGCCTCTTATTATTACTCAGATAAATTTTATGTCAAGACCATTAAAAAAAACTTTTATCAAATTTTTGTTAACTATGTAGACTTCTTAAAAAATCATTTGAGAAGAGACATCAAAGGAAAATCAATTTTCCTGAATGTGCACTGCTCATATTTAACAAGGTTATAAAGTAATAAAGAAGGATTGTAAAACAAGAATTATTTTTATTGATAGGCTCCCAATCAGCAACACTCCATTAAATTCTATCAGCCAACACTGATCAACACTGCTGTGCCAGTCTGACTAGTAGCCATGCTGGTTTCTCATGGTCAACCAAGTCCTTCCAGCAGCATACATCCTGCTGAAATACGGGATCCCTTAGGATGGATTCTGCTGACTATTGAAAAAACAGTCCCTCAGGCCACACTGGACACCAGTACCCACTTCTCAAAAAGCATCTTCCATTAAGAACCAGGCAAAAAGTCCCATTTCACTTCCATATGAAAAGGAAATCTGTTTTTTAACACACAAAGCATTAGTTATTTGAGTGTAGAGGGAAGCTTCCAGAAAGTTCCCCTAGTAAAGGCAGCACTACAACTTACTAAGGGGCAGTCAGAAAGGATTCCAAGCGCTAAACAGAACCAGTATTTCAGCCTACTCTTCATCAGAAACCTGAAAACTGAGTGAGTGAATCCTTTTGTTGTTAATTCTATGAAAAAACTAATTTCAGTTTTCAAGAAAGTAAGAATTCTACCCTTAAGGACTCACACTTGCTTTTCCTCAAAATTATGATAAATCATTCGTGTTTTTCTTGGCTTATTTTTTCTTCTAAAGCTGCTAAGACACTTGCAGAAATCGCTAGACCTTGGTGCTTTGCTAAAACCAGGGGCCTTTGTGCTCCCATTCAGTCATCGCCACCTCTGTGACTGTGCTCTCCCAGAGCCACTTGAATGCAGACATTTATCACAAACCTCAAGTCTGTCTACATGTCTAGAAAACTCTCCTGTAATGATAAAGCTGGTAAACAAAGTACAGTCATTTGGCCTTTTTTTGATTGGTTTAAGGATAAATACATATATAACATCAAAAGAACTTAGTGACCTTTAAAATGTAACTGCTTCACCTCCAATAGCAAGAGGTTATGGTTTGTTTTCTTGCTCTAAGATGAAACAAAGTTTCAAAATTATAAATATTTATAAGCTTAGATGAAACAGAATGCTCTTCCTCAGTAGAGTGATGCTTTTATTTTTTATATTATTTAAAAAAATAGATGAATACATGCCCATAGTACAAATTTCATTCGGTACAAAAGGGTATGTAGGGAACAGTTTCCCTCCTACCCCATTCTTCTAACTTCCCCTCCCCAAAGGAAATAGAAGTTCCCAGGCAGTGGAGTTTACATAAGGGGTTAGACACCAAGGAGTCACTGTCTGACTCAAGCAAAGGACATCTCGTAGGAAGCAATGCCAATATCCATTACACCTCAGGAGGGAAAAGCTGGGGACAAAATGACAGTTATTCCAGAAGAGTTCTCAGATGGGAAAATCCACACATGCCCAATGGTGATCAGACCAATCTGTCAAGGAAATAAAAGATTGAAATGGAGCAATCAGCGTGTGAGGTGTTACACTGGAACTGGACAAGCAGGAAACATTTCCATGAGTTATGAGATTTTGGAATTAGAGGTCTCGCCTATGTCTGCCAGTCTGCAAGGACTCCTTGTCTACAAGATGGGGAACTCAGAGATTGTGATTGTTTATTTCATGTGTGAACAGGATTGAGCGATGAGATGCCCTGATTAAACATTGTTTCTCGGTGTGTCTGTGAGGGTGTTCCCGATGATATTAGCATCGGGATTGGTGGGCTCACTGAAGTGGACTGTGGATGGGCATCTTCCAGCCCCCTGGGGGCCTCAATAGAACAAAAGGCAGAGGAAGGAAGAATCCACAGCTTTTTTCCTGCCTCTATGCTTGAGCTGGGACATCTCATCTTTCCTCCTGGGGACTGGGATTTTTACCATCGGTAGAACCACACCTGCTCTCAGGCCTTCGGACTTAAAACGAATGACACCACTGGCTTCCCTGTGCCTTCAGCATGCGGACACACATCACGGGACTTCTCAGCTTCTATAATCGCGTGAGCCAATTCCCAAAATAAATCTCCTTTTATAAATCTTATGCCCTGTTGGTTCTGTTTCTCTGGAGAGCCCTGACTGATACAGAGATCAAGGCCACTCTGCCTTACTCCAAGGAAGACTCACCCTGGATCCAGGGTTTGCAATCAGTCTGTGCTCAACATGGCAGCCTTTTCAGTTTCCATCCCATGTGGTTCCAGAACCATGCAAGTCAACCATGCAAGTTATCCTTAAGAATTCCAATAACCTGAGGCCGAGGCGGGTGGATCGTTTGAGATCAGGAGTTCGAGACTAGCTTGAGCAAGAGCAAGACCCTATCTCTACTAAAAATAGAAAGAAATTAGCTGAACAACTAAAAATACATAGAAAAAATTAGCCGGGGGGGCCCATGCCTGTAATCCCAGCTACTCAGGAGGCTGAGGCAGAAGGATCGCTTGAGCCCAGAAGCTTGAGGTTGCTGTGAGCTAGGCTGACGCCACGGCACTCTAGCCAGGGCAACAGAGTGAGACTCTATCTCAAAGAAAAATAATAATAATAATAATTCCAATAATCTGAAGTAAAGACAATTAAAGACACCAGAATAAAGCCCCCTCTCAACTTCATCTAAGCTCACAAATAAAATCAAAGTCACAAACCAAGACTTTTAGGAAATTTCTTTTGCAACCATCAAGTCTTTATTCAAAAGGCTTTCTCAGAGTGAGGCCTTCCCTGACCATCCTATTTAAAACTTCAGCCCCCTACCACAAAACTCCTTATTTCCTTTTTCTGCTTGATTTTTTTTTCCCATGGCACAGAATCTCACAGTTGGAAGGAGCTCTAAAAGGCACTGTGTCAGTCACCCTCCAGAAGTAAATTCCTTGCATATAACAGCCTTCTACAAAAGTTTATCAGCCTATGTCTGACACATGCTCTAGAAAGGATTCCCTGACTTACCCATGAAACCTCTTAAGCACCCTTCCTGTGCTCTCCTACAGCACCCATCTAGACCTTTTCTTCCCCATAGCATGCTGAAATGATTTCTAGGCATCCCTGCTAGGCAACACGCTCTGAGTACGGTGCCTGTGACACACACACCATTTCACTTCTAGTGCCTAACATACAGCAGGCACTCCACACTCAATCCTTCAGCCCAGTTCCATTCATCCACCAGAGTCACCATGGGATCAGTGCTGTGGCAGGCACTGAGGACACACAGTGAACGAGACAGTCATGCCCCCCCCCCTCATGGAGCTTACAAGTTAGGAGAGATGCAACACAAAAAGCAAGTCAACAGAAAAACAAGCCAGCAACTGCAATTTAGCACCTGTGATTGTGCGCTAAAGGAAAAAGCAATCGGCAGACAGAAGGAACAGCAAAGGCAGCTGCTGTAAGTAAACAGGGTTGTCGGGAAGGCTGCTAAGAAGGTGACATGTGAGCTGACCTTAAGATAAGGAGGAGGCGGCCTGCAAGCGGCAGGAGGAGCCTTCCTAGTGGGAGGAATCTGTGAGCAAAGGCCTTGAGCTTAGCATTTTTGAAAAACTAAACAAAACATCAGAGAGGCTGGAGTGTGTGGGAGAGAAGATTCTAAAAGGAGTGGTGAACACAGTGCTATCATGGTGGCCCAGGCCCCACGTGAGTCTTCTGGATTTTTCCTTGACTACTGTTTAAAAATATTATAAAGTATTAATTTAGGAATAGGAGAGATTTAATGTCAAAGTATTATTTTATCAAAAAATCTTTGAAAGTCTGCCAAAGTAGACTCAGAAACTGCCCATTTGGGAGTTTGGCATTTCGGGTTATTCATTTACCCATCTATGAAAGGTGAAGGCATGTTCAGATTTTTCCAGAATCGGTCAAGAGGATGATAAAACTGAGGATTCTACTTACATATTCCCTCATCACACAGCACAAGAATTAGGGGAGAGCAGGGGCTCTAAGAAATTGTTTTTATGTGTACCAGCAATCAAAGCTCTGGCATTCACCGTTATTCTGAGGTCATCTGAGACTCATCTTCTTCAGAGCTGAGCATTGTTAAGCAGCCCACAATCCAGTCTGAATTACTTTCGCCCCATACTGCCCAGTCCAAGGAGCTGGAGGAAATGCTGTTCTGCCTATTGCACAGGAACAAGACAGAGAGGCCGGGACTCACGATCCTAGTTCAGAACAGGACAGAGACTTCTGCCTGTTCGTCTCTAGCAGCGCAGGTGGGCCAAATCCATGCCTTCTGTTTTCGTCTGGTCTGTGAGCTAAGGAATGGTTTTTTCAGATGAATATTTGTAATTGATTTGATGGTAAGTAACACTGACTTTGAATCCCAATTAAGTGAAATGTTATGTCCAAAAAGAATTCCTGCCCCCCGAAAGAATTCCATGCTTCTCATTAGTATACCTGTATTACAAAAAATTGTACCCTATTATCATTACTATATTTTGAATTTCATTAATAAAAAATTTGCGGGTATTTGTTTTCTCTCCTATTGTATGGATATCCAGATGATACCCTTGGTATTGGCCCTTGGCCTGCAAAGCCTAAAATATCCACCACTGGTCTTTCCAGAAAGAAAAGCCTAGGGCTTTGGCGTCCTCCTCCCCAGGTGAGTCTACTTCAAGTTAACATCTGAATCCTCTTCCCAGATCAGTGCTTCTCAGCCTGAGGTGCACCTGAGAACCGCCTGGAGAGTTTTTACAGCTCCCTACTACAGGCTGCACCCCAGACCAATTAAATCAGGTTCTCTGGGGATGGAGCCCAAGCTGAGGACCTCCAAGAGCCCCTCAAGTGATTCTACTGTCCCAACTGCTGTCAGGCGAAACCAGACGGATAACAGGCTTGCTGAAAAAAAAATAAGGGATTTCATGTTTCTCACCATTAAGTCTCAATAATCTAGCTACCCAAACACAGTGGAGTTTTCATTTGTCTAAAATCAGGAATACAGTCTTCAAGTTCATTTAAGAGCCTTGTTAACTAAGATTTTCCATAAGAAGCAACAGTTGACAGGACTCAGTAGGCAGGAACTGCACATAACTCTGACCCAGCAATTCCTCCTCTAAGCATACATCCCGGGGAAACCATGGCCACAGTGTCCTGGGAGACGTGGACACAGACACAGAGGGCAGCATTGTTTGTAGCAGAGAAAATCGTAAACAATCTAAATATGCTTTAGTAGGGGAATAGATTATAAATAGATTTATAATAGATTATAAATTATGGTACAATAAAATTATGGTACACAATAAAATTAACATGATGGCTAAAATGAACAAACTAGATCTGTATGTACCAACAGGGACAGAATGCAAACATAAGGCTGAGCAAATCAATATTTTAAATGACATATACAAAACGATACCATTTATATAAATTCTTAAAAACAAAAAATATTGATTATGGATTTGCATATAGGTAATACCAATCTAAAACTATGAATATTAAATAGATACCCAATTCATGACAGTGTCTCCTCTGGGGAGAAGCGCAGCAGCAGCAGTAAGAACAATAACAAAGCTAACATTAATTGAACACTTACTATGTCTAGGCACAAGTCTAGCAAGCAGTAACTCGTTCAACTCTTAAAGCAGCCATGAGATAGCTACAATTATCATCCCCATTTCAGAGAAGCTGAGGCTAGTGAAATGATGAAAGATGTGAAATGCATTCCCATGACCTCTTACCATCCACTGCTCCCACCTAATTGAACAGTCTGGACCACAGCAGCCCTCCAGGCGATGTCCCTGCCTTCCTTCTCATCCACCACCCATCTCCCACCCCTGTCTACATTCCCCACTGAGCACACAGAGTGGTCCTTACGAAAACGTAGATCATTTCTCTTCTTTATTTATGCTTTCCAATGGCTTCCGCTCCACACTCCATCTTAAATGAAAACTCCTTGCCATGGCCTTCAGGACTGTATGTTCTTCCCCGTCCCACCACTCCATGCCCACTTCTCTCCCCTTGCCCCGGCTCTGGGCCTTTGCAGGCACTGTTCACTCTGCCCGGAGCGCGCTGTCCCTGGACATCAGCACGGCTTGCCTCCTCTGCAAGTCTTGTTCCCACGTCACCGTGAGGTTTAAGAGGCCATCCCTCTTAAACCGCACAGCCACTGCACACCCCAGGCAGTTTTCACCTCCCTTACCCTGCCTTAGTTTTCTGCAGACCACTTGTCACTGGACATTATATATATCTTTACTTATTCATTATTTGTCCCTAACCTGCCCACCTCCTGGAATGTAAGTTCCACAGCAGCAAGGACTCTGTTTTGGCCGCTGCTGTCTTTCTAATGCTGAAAACAGCACCTGGCACTCAGACATTTGTGGAATAAATGACTGAAAGCAACTTATTCAAGGTCAGAGCTGGAGAAGGGTGAATTCAGGATTCCAGCCCAAGAAGTCTGTTCCAGTATCAACTGGGAAGGAGAGGAAGATAGGAGAAATATTGGAAGCAAATAAAGGGGGAGAAATACCTACAGTAAATGACAAATGTTACCACCTCTTAATTGTGGGTAATGAATACTTGGGTGTTTATTATTGTCCCTCCTTTCTTTCCTTTTTTCTTTCTCTCCTCCTCCTTTTTTTAGTTTTATTTTCAAGTCTCCATAATTACACTAACATGAATTACTATTAAATAGTTTAAAATGCACTAAAACACAATAAAATTACTCTTAATGTTTCAAATGGGACTAAAATTCAATGCAACATGTTAAAATCAATTCAACAAACATGTAACAGTGTAATTCTGCCACTAAAAAACTGGTCACTTGTCATAGAACAGGGTTTCTCAATCTCAGCACGACTGACGTTTTGGGCTGAAATTGTTTGGAGGGCTGTCTTGTGCACTGTAGGACGTTTAGCAGTATCTCCGCCCATTAGATGACAGCAGCATCCACCACTAGCGACAACAAAAAATGTCCCCCCTAGGGGGAAAAACCACCTCAACTGAGAACCACGGATCTAGAAGGTAGATAAACTAACGACAGCTTGTAATAAGGAAAATACTAATTTATAATAAAAACAAAGAAAAAAACCAGGGAAGTGGATCAAACTAGCCTTTCTTATAGGTTTTATTTTCTGTTTCTATTCTCCCTGACAGGCCTTACAACCCTTACAACCCATTTCTGGCCTCCTCACCATATGGCCTCAGGGCCACAGGGCAGCAGAGAGCTGTCCAGGTAGACAGAATTCTAAAGATGTCTCTGGTTATTCAATCAATCACTAATCTGTTGTGAAAGAACTTTGCAGATGTAATCAAGGTTACCAGCTGACCTTAAAATGAGCTTATCCTGGATTATCTCGTGGGCCTAATGTAATCACATGAGTCCTCACAAGCAGGGAAGATGGAAAAGTCAGGCAGATTCCAAGTGTGCACAGGATCCCTCCAGGTGCTGGGCCAGCTCTGAGATGTGGGGCCATGTGCAGGACCAGGCGGAGGCCCTGAGGAGCTGAGGGAGGCTCTTTGTTGGCAGCCAGGAAGGAAACGAGACCTCAGTCCTACAACCGTAAGGAACTGAATTCTGCCACAACCTGAATGAGGTTGGCAGCCAATTTGTCCCCATAGTCTCTAGAAGAGAAAGCAGTTTGGCTGTCACCTTCACCTCAGCCTCATGAGACCAGAGCAACCAACTGCCTAAACTTCTGGCCCAAGAAACTGTGAGCTAACAGCTGCTTTAAGTCTCTCGGTATGCAGTAATTTGTTACAGCAGCAATAAAAAACTAAAACAGCTGTGGAGGTGTATGTGCGATTACT
This sequence comes from Avahi laniger, assembly GCA_963575035.1. Taxonomy (NCBI): domain Eukaryota; kingdom Metazoa; phylum Chordata; class Mammalia; order Primates; family Indriidae; genus Avahi; species Avahi laniger. Next base: position 19,952 of record CAUYSK010021618.1, read on the forward strand.
AAAAAGTGAGATTATAAGTGAGGAACACTAATCAAAAACAGTCTCCTTTCAAAAATCCTCCAGTATCCATAATAAAAAGATGAATTATTCAAATAAAAAGCAGACAAAGGATCTATATAGATATTTCTCCGAAGAAGACATCCAAATGCCCAATAAGCCGACGAAAAGTTCCTCCACATTAGCCATTAGGGAAATGGAAATCAAACCACAATGAGATACCACCTCAAATCACTAGGACGGCCAGAATCAAAAGGACAGAGAAAAACATGTGCTATTAGAACCCTGATATGTTACTGCACCACCAATGATGTAGCCAATTTGGAAAAGAGTCTGGTAGTTCCTCAAAATGTTAAATCTAGCATGACCATGTGACCCAGCAATTCCACTCCTAAGTAGGTATATACCCAAGAGAAAAGAAAACATGTTCACACAAAAACATGTACACAATGTTTATAGCAACATCATTCATAATAGCCAAAAGATGGAAACAACCCAAATGGTCACTGACTAAGGAATGGAGAAACAAAATGTGGTATATCAAAATGAAATACTATTCAGCCATGTAGAGGAATGATGATATCATGCTACAACACGGATGAACTTTGAGAAAATTATCCTAAGCAAAAGAAGTCACAAAAGACAACATATTGTATGATTCTATTTATATGACATGTTCAGAAAAGACAAAACAGTGGAGACAGAAAATAGAGTGGTGGTTGCCCGGGGCTGAGGAAAGGAAATGGGGAGTGATTGACAATGGGTATAGGTTTCTTTTGAGGGTGATGAAAATGTTCTAAAATTGATTGTGGTGATGGTTGCACAACTCTGTGAATATACTAAAAGCCATTGAATTGTAGATTTTAAATGGGTAAATAGTACAATATGCTGTGGGTTATATCTCAATAATGTGATATATGTGCGCGTGTGTGTGTGTGTGTGTGTGTGTGTGTGTGTATTTGAAAGTTCTCCAGTGCTGTAAAGCACTGAGTGTGGGAATGACACCAGAGCTGCCAGCAGCCTGTTTTCCAGGCCTGCTCCCCAGAACCGGCAATCCCCTCCTGGATAACCGGCCATCATCGCCCCTGTCTTAGAATCTTCTAACAATGAAACTGCAACCACATTTAATCAACACAGATAAAACTCTACAGGAATCACTCTTATTTCATTACACAAAACAATCGTCTAAGTGAAAGATGCTAATAAATCAATGATTTTCTGATTAACGCTCTGCTTATTCTAGGGTTAAGAATTTTTGTGATGATGCTTAGATTACAGATGTTCTAAGACGACAGGCTGAGAAACACAATCAGTCCAATCACTGCAGCTATATCCTGAGAAGAGACTCCCTTTCCTTTAACAGAGGGGACAGGCCACTTCCTGCAGCTAGCTGACTGCCTTGGTGCTGACCCATGCAGAAAGACCATGGGAATGAACTAACCAACCAGCATTGTCTTCAGTAGTATACAGAGACAGTGTGAGAAAATGGATGTCAGTCTCCAGCTGAGGCAGAGAAATTATACCCACATGTTGTCAGTTACAGAGAATAATGAATAGAGAATTGCTTTTATTGTCTACTCATGAAACTCCCAAATTGTATGAATGACTCTATATAAGGAAATGAGGCTTGTAACTCCAGACTGACTGGGTGGCCCCAAGCAAAATAATTCACCCCTGAACAATTTCCCCAGCAGACAATAGAGACTCCTCTAGCTATTCTGTTTTCTGAGCTCCCCACTCTACTTTGCCCTCAACCTTAGCAAGAGAGCTAGAAATACCAGGTAAGAGATTTTTCTTCCTGGCTGGCAAGTCTACCAGCAAAGGGCTAGTTGCCAGGAAACATCAAGTTACACTATATTCCTGCTCAGTAGAATCCCGACCTCATGTTACTAAACATGAAAACTATTGTGTTTACAAGATCATCAGTATTAAAATTTGGTTTTCAAGTAACTTCAGACTTTTCTCCTCCAAAAGTATTTACTCATATATCCAACAAGTATTTGAATGCCTACTAGGTGCTGGCACTGTGCCAGGCCCCAGGGACATGGGGAACTAGAGCAGGTCCCTGAATGTCTGCTCAGGACCCATGTTCCAGGATACACCAACTAGAACTATGTAAAATGTAACATGCACATAAACAAAGATGATTCAGATTAACACCAAAATTTATTGATAAACCTAGCTAAAAAATATTCCTATGTATTTACTCAGCCTTCTTATTCTGTTTTATAACTTTTTATTTAAACTTGCAAATTCTGAACTACAATAAAAAGCTAGCTTCCTTTGAGATGTTCTTCTCTGTAGGTTTTTCTGTTTTTTTGTTTCACGTCTAAGGCTTCACTGGGGCAATTTCTTCAGAATTCAAAGATCCACCTATTGGAAATAGTATCTGTAGACTGTCCAGTAACCAAGAGTGATAATTCTGAATTATGTGGGCCTGAGATTTGGCACACTCTTACCTCCCAAATATAAGATATAACTTAAGTGAGTCCCTTTCTCAAAACCTAATAAAGATTCAAAGATAGTGACTTACAAAGGAGTTGAACATATTCTCAAACTCCCAATCCCTAAGACAGTCTGCTTAAGTGCACTCCTAAGAACACTAGCTAAACGTTGCCATATGAATTGATCATCAGAGTCCCTCTGCCCATTCCCTGATCTCACCTTTACTGGAATTCAATACTGTTTAAGAGATTAAAGACAGTAAGTCTTTCAAGAACACTATTTACCAACCACTACTATGGCCTTGAAAAAAATGGTTTTAATTCTCAGTAACTGTTCGTATTTGTAACCAAAAAAGTTGGGTCTGTGGCATCTATGGCAGGCTTTGTTGGAGGAGTCTTTTCCACACTTCCTTGTGTAGTCCAGAGACAGCCCCCTTCCCTGGGAGCCTTCTCCCCACTTCATATAATACACAACTAACCCAAGGAACCCACTTCCCACAACTACACATAGACAAGAGGAACTATTTCTATAAAAAGGTTTTAACTGAAGAATTGATAGCAGTAAGGGCAAAAGCGTGCCCTGACACTGCAACTCTACTGTGGCTCCAATTAAGAACTTTTTGCTGGCATGCAGGGAGAGCACTTGGAAGGAAACAGGAACAGAGAACATGAGGAAGAAGGAATGAGAACCTGAAAGAATTAGACAATCATTCTTGGGTCTTTCAAGCATGCTAATAATAGACCTCTGCAGATTTAGAAAAATAAAACTGTTTTGGATGAGGCCAGTCATTGCTCAAAAGAATTAGAATAATTCATTCAATAAGCATTTAGGAAGAATCTGTTACAAACTGGAATACAGAGAAAATCAAAATGCAATCCTGAACTTCAAAAGATCTTAAATTCTAGATGGCTAGACAAACAAAACTAAAATAAAAATTAAGAAAGCACGTTGTAGACATAATAAAGTAGAAACTATATGTCAATATCTACAAAATGGGGGGCGGGGAGGTGTATAAAAACCAAAAACAAAAAATATCTACAAAATGGGATGAGAATGAGTAATCTCGATGGAATAAAGGACAGTCAGTAAAATTAGGTACAGAAAGAAGCAAGATCCTTTTTGTAAGTCTTTATTTTCTATAAAAGTAATGTGTATTCTAGAAAATAGAGGTAAGCAAAAATAAAAATGAATCCTTTTTAATTATAAACACTCATTATATTTGGTGAATGTCATTTCCTATAATGTCATTTCCTATACCCTACCACCATCATTTATTTTTTTACATTCAAAAATATTTCATCCCTTTTCCCAAACATATCACAACCATGTTTCCATGTCTCAAAAATGTTATTTTCAACATCAGCACTTTCACATTTCCAGAATCAGACCCCTTCCCAGCATCTCCACTCAATACGCTGGCGTCACCCTCATCTCCCTCAATGATGGCAGCCAGAGTGACCCTGTGAGTGTCCAGGTCAGATCCTGTCACTCCTCTGCAGAAACCCTCAAAAGGAGCCCCGTGCCACTCAGCATTGAAGCCACATCCTTCCAATGGCCTGTACTCGCCTCTGCCACCACCCCCCCAGCCCCGTGCTGGGGTTTCCTCTCACTCCACACCTGCCATACAGCCTGCCACACGGGATCCCTAGGTCCACGCTCTCCTGGGTGGCTCCCCTGAAACTCCCTTGCCCTGTCCTTGCTTTTGCCCATAGCACTTGTTGCCTTCTAACATTTTATAAGATATATCTGCTTATTGTGTTAATTGTCTGTTACCCACCCGAGAACGTAAGCTCTGTGAAGCAAAGATTTGTTTTTTGTTTTTTTCCAATAATGTACCTGAAGCATCTGACACTTAGAAGGTGCTCAATAAATACCAATTGGTTAGATCTGCAGTCCCCAACCCCAGGGAATGGACCAGTATGGGTCTGTGGCCTGCTAGGAACTGGGCTGCACAGCAAGAGGTGAAGCTTAATCTGTATTTATAGCCACTCCCCATCACTCACATCACCACCTGAGCTCCTCCTGTCAGATCAGCAGCAGCATTAGGTTCCTGTAGGAGTACAAACTCTACTGTAAACTGCACACGCAAGGGATCTAGGTTGCGTGCTCCTTATGAGAACCTAATGCCTGATGATCTGAGGTGGAGCTGAGGCAGTGATGCTAGTACTGGGGAGTGGCTGCAAATACAGATTATCATTAGCAGAGAGGTCTGACTGCACGATAAATGTAATGCATTTGAATCATCCCAAAACCATCTCCTACCCCTGGTCCATGGAAAAGTTATCTTCCATGAAACCAGGCCCTGCCACCAGAAAGGTTGGGGACCGCTGGGTTAGATGACTTATCAATGACTGTGTGGTATCATTACATGCTATAACTATCCCCAACCGTTGGCAGTTAGGTTGTTCTGGGTTTTTAATACTGTGAACTACACTGCAATGAATATCCTTGCTACTCAAAGCATAGCTGAGGACCAGCAGCAGCACCAATGTCACCTAGGAGCTTACAGAAACGGAGAATCCCAGGCCCTACCTAGCCTTATTAGAACCTGCACTTTAACAGGATTGCCAGGTGATTATACACACATGAAAGTTTAAGAAACACTGTCAGACTAAGGAGGCTTCTCTCCTTCTCAGGCATTCGAGGGTGACATCTGCGCCTGAGAGTAGACAGATACCTGACTTGCCTTACCCAAGACCTGGCCCTGGGTAGTACACAAGTCTTCATGACCAACTTTAATCATCAAACTGCCCTCAAAAGAGAGGTTGTGCCAATTTGCACCCTAAATCAATCCAGGCACCCAGCAGAAACAAATGCACAAATTAGTGATTAATTTACAAAGGTGTGGGTATACCACAAAAAATAGTACAAGAAGGAAATTTACGGGGCAATAAATACCCTGATCTCACTCTGTTTCCTCCCTCCCTCTGATCTCTTGTCAGCATGCCCCACTGGCCCCCCACAAGCCAGAAAGCACACAACTTGCTGCTGAAATCTATACAGGTAAGCCCCCCATGGGGACTGACCCATATGCTTGGAGGGAGCGGGCAAGTGGAAGCTCCCAGCTTGTGCTCCCCCAGCAGTACATGAGGAAGCTTTCTCCCTTTCCCCCAAATGAGAGTGCTTTCATTTGATGTGATAACATTAAGAAGCCACCTCATGAAGAAAATGTGGAGTAGGGAAGAAGGCAGACATCTCTGCAAGCGGGGAGCACATCTGTGCAGATGCACAGCTATCGTGGGCGTCTCTGGCTTGGAAAATATTTGATCTGATGGGAAGTTAAGGGCTGCTATAATTTCTAAAGCAGGAAAATAGCCTCATGAAAAATATCTGAGAAAGCTTATGCTGACAGTCATGCATAGGACACCAAGGGAAGCAGAGAAACCAGCAAGAGGGCTATTGTGGACATGTGGGCCTAAAGCAATTAAGACAGCTGGAAAGAACTAGTCTTTGAAGTGCTTTCATTCCAATTCTACATTCCCAACATTCTCTTCAAAATAATAATAATAAAACTCTTTTAAATTACTGGATAGTTCCTATTCTTTGGTATCTGAGTGCCCAAAATAGCCATTAGCTCTCAAATATACATGATCATCATAAAAATATAATGAATCAAACAGAAGTTTGATTAAATAGGAAGAAGTAAAAGTCAAGAAGTCAAAAAGAAGAGTCAGTCAAAAACAGAACAAAACAAATAAGCATGTGAAAGTATCGTCAACATCAACAGGGAAATGCTAATTGAAACCACAATGGCTGTAACAATAAAGACGGACAATAGCAAGTGTTGGTGAGGATGTGGAGAAATTAGAACCCTCATTCATCACTGGGGTGAATGTAAAATGATGCAGCTGCTTTGGAAAACAGATTGGCAGTTCCTCAAAATGTTAAACACAGGGTTACCATATGTTTCAGTGATTCCACTCCTAGGTACATATCCAAGGGAATGAAAACATCTGTTCGCACAAAATACATGTCCATGTATAAATGTTCATAGCAGCATTAGTCATAATAGTAAAAAAGTGGAAATGACCTAAATGCCCATCAACTGATAAATGGATAAGTAAAATGTGGTATACATATACAGTGGAATATTATTCCGCCATAAAGAGAAATGAAGCACTGATACATGCTACAACACAGATGAACCCCGAAAACATTATGCTTAAGAGAATAAGATAAGCCAAAGACTGGGAGAAAATATTTGCAAAACACGTATCTAATGAAGAATTTCTCATAGAGCTGGGGAAAAAAAAAGAACTTGTGACCAAAATATACAAAGAACTCTTAAAATTCAACAATAAGAAAACAAACAACTCAAATAAGGGGCAAAAGATCTGAATAGACACCTTACCAAAGAAGATACACAAGTGGCAAATAAACATATGAAAAGATGTTTAGCACCATATAGTAGTAGGGCATTGCAAATTAAAACAACAATGAGATACCATTACATACCTACTAGAATGGCTAAAATCCAAAACAATGACAATACCAAATGCTGACAAGGATAGGGAGCAAGAGGAACTCTCATTTATTGCTGCTGGGAATGCACAATTTGGAAAACAGTTTGACAGTTTCTTACAAAACTAAACATAACTCTTACCAAATGATCCAGTAATCATGCTTCACATGAGTTGAAAATGTATGTCTGCACAAAAACCGGCACACAAGTGTCTAAGTATTTATTCATAATTGCCCAAACTTGGAAGCAACCAAGATATCCTTTAACAGGTAAATGAATAGACAAATTGTGGTACATCCATACAAAGGTATATGATTCCTCATTGGAAAGAATCAAAAAGACACAGAGGAATCTTAAATACATATTGCTAAGTGAAAGAAGCCAATTTGAAATGGCTACATATTGTGTGATTCCAACTATATGACATTCTGGAAAGGCTGAACTATGGACATAGGAAAAAATCGGTGGTTGGGGGCTGGGGAAGGGAGGAAAGGAAGGATGAATAGGTAGAACACAAGGGATTTTTTTTTTTTTTTTTTTTTTGAGACAAATTCTCACTCTTTTCTCCGGGCTAGAGTGCCGTGGAGTCAGCCTAGCTCACAGCAACCTCAAACTCCTGGGCTCAAGTGATCCTCCTGCCTCAGCCTCCCGAGTAGCTGGGACTACAGGCACGTGCCACCATGTCCGGCTAATTTTTTCTATATATTTTTAGTCGTCCAATTGATTTCTTTCCAATTTTTAGTAGAGACGGGGTCTCGCTCTTGCTCAGGCTGGTTTCGAACTCCTGAGCTCAAACAATCCGCCCGCCTCGGCCTCCCTGAGAGCTAAGATTACAGGTGTGAGCCACTGCGCCCGGCCTATAATTATAATTTTTAATGGCTATGTCATATCTAATTAAATTGATAATTTCTAAAACATAATTTGCCAAACCATTTTCCTAGGTTGTTTTCTATTTTTCCATAGATATATAATGAATATCTTTGAATTCTAGCATTTTCTTTTCTTAGAATTTTGATTATTATGTGAAATGGTATAAATGTTTTCATGACTCTTTGGATGTATTGCCAAATAGTTTCTTAAATGGAGAGTAATAATTTACATGCTCAATGCCTCTCAGCATTGCTTTAAATTTGAAAATAAGTGATTAAAAAAATAAAAAATTGATACTTTTCTTGTTAAAAAATAATGGATTCTACATATGAAACTTTTAAAAGAATGATTCTCTTCAAAGAAGTAAATCCTAGGAATTTAGCTTTAGCCTAGCTGAGAAAAAAGTAGGGTGGTGGCTCCCTGCTCCCTCGGTTGATTTTGTCCTACCAGAGCACAGGACAAGTGGCAAGTGGTAGCCACTCTGTGCCCCATGGTGGGACTTCTTTTTGAGGAGGATGTAAGGGATAAAAGAGGGCAAAGAGGTGAAGATGGCTTTGATAATGCCCTCCTCGGTCACTGGAAGAGTTGTCATCCTATTTACAGAGAAATTGGTAGGGAAAAACAGTTTCGAGTGGGGAAGGGATTCATCTCGTTTTAGATACATAGAGTTCAGGCCTTCCCAGCACGAGATGAGAGATCAGAACTAGAGATGCACTAGTAGCAGAATCATTATCATAAAGGTGATGTAATTGTATCTGTGAGAGAGACTTAGAGACCAGGTTGCGGGGGAGGGGGGGAGGTTTTGGGGGGAGCAGCAGAGATCGCAAGAGAAGAGAGCAGAGAGCAAAAGGCTGTGTTCTGTGGATATTTTCCCAGGTTTGAGGGACAGGAGGAAGCAATGCCAACGAAGGAAAGGGAGAAGGGCAGTCAGGAGGCGGTGGGGAGGAGAGGGTCTCAAGCAACAGAAACACACACTTCAACAAAGTGACGAAGAGCTTTGGCTGGCCAGGAAAGACTGAACTCGGCATTAAGGATATCAGTTTTGATCTTTTGAGGGTGTTTATGGGAAAATGGGGGGAAGGGAGAGCCAATTTCTTAGGAGGAATGGTGGAGAAGAAATAGATGTGAACGTAGGCTACTCAGTTCTAAGTGGTTGACTGCTCAAAGCAAGAGAGAAGTGGAGAGGAAGCAGCAGGATCGAGCAGAAGTTTATTAAGCAGGAGATGACATACTTGCAGAAGGGAACCAGGACACAAAAAATATAGATTCTAAATGAGTGTGGGAGCAAGTTCAATGCACAAAAACTCACTGTACAAAACCATATACGCAAAAGTTTCCTAAAATATGTTAATCACATGCTCTGTAACAGTAGCTTTCAAACTCTTGACTCCAAACAAGAGTAAGAAAAACATATCTAACTGAAACAAAAGTTTCACCCTATTTTCTATTCTGTTATTTCGTTCCTCATCTTACTGGTCCTCTCTCTCCTCCCCTCCTCCTCTTCCTCCTTCCTCCTCCTCTTTCTCCTGCTCCTCCCTCCTCCTTCTAGTTGAGTACCACTAAAAAATTGCATAACTCACAATTTGGAAAACTCTGACCTACAGGGTGGCCTTAAAAGCAACATTTATTTTGGGAGGGAAGGTTGTATCATATAAAAATTTTCCCACAATATGCAAAAATATTTTATCACATCACTTAAAATATATATAATTCCGATTTCATACCAAATACTGCTATACCATACAGTTCTTCTTCCTTTTACTACAGAGATTGGAGGAGCTAAATAGTTTCCCAGTCTCCCTTGCATCTACACTACTTGGGATAGCCAGAAATGGGAGACAAGAACTGCCATCCCCTAGTGAGAAACTACGTGGACATTGCCACAGCTGAGAACCTCACCGACTTCTTAATGGAAATAGGCTTCTGCATGGACCATGAGTCTGTCACCAAGAGACACTTGTTCCGTAAAGGTGTCATCAAGATTATGATGTACAAGATCTTCCGCATTGTGCCAGAGAACACAGATAGTACTGAGGCCTTGTCGCTCTCCTATCTTGTGGAATTAAGTGTTGTTGCACCAGCTGGGCAGGACATGGTCTCTGATGACATGAGGAACTTTGCTAAGCAGCTGAAACCTCTGGTTCTCTTAGAGAAAATAGACCCAAAAAGCTCATGTGACTAAGAAGGTCTATCCACCTCTGGTACCTGTCCTCACCTATTAGAAAAAAGATGCTTTAGATGCCCCATTTCATCGCTGCCGGCCAGGTATTCTTCCTTCAGGAAGAAGGACAGTGAGGATTTAGTTGGTTCTTTGCATTGTTTTCCTTGGGTAGTGATTTCACTTTCATGACGGACTTTCTATAATAAATTAAAGGCTCAGGATAACATGGAAGATCCATCTAATCCTTCTGAATAAAGAGGAGAAACCGGAATAAGCTCTGGAAAGAAAAATCTCATAATGATTTAACCATTTGTGTATAAGATTGATAATTGGAAAGCATTTGTTTTCCTGTTGTGGTGACTCTGTGCCTCTTCTTCCTGCTTTGAAAGTGAAAGTCATGTCTGGGGTGGAAGCAGCCACATTGTGACCACGGGTATAAGGTAAAAAGAGTCACAAGGATACCAGTCCTGACATTGTTCAAGATCTGAAACGGTGCCAACCCCACCTCATGACACTTTATGCATCACTAAAGTCTGGAACAAGATGGTCATCATGTCCAGAGCACAGAGCAGCTCTATGCCTGTCCCTTTGGTTTACACATTCACCTTCTCATCATTAAACCTGGAGGCCCCAGCCAGGTATGGATCAGCCTTGCGTGAAACAGAGAAGATCAGGGCTTCAACATGGCACCTCAAAGCCAGAGAAAGCAATGGATGAAGCCCCTCAAATGTCTTGTTGTCAAGAGGCCTTCAGTGACTATCAAATTCATTTGTTTCTATAAGAATGGAGGGTCTTCATTGTAATGTGCTAGTTTATTTCAATAAACTGACCCTGAATAGAGAAGACCCTAACCCTGTCCTATCATTTGGCTTCCCTGGCTTTTTTCTCTCAGTTAGAAAGAAACCTCTGTCACCCTGAAGATCCTATTGGCGCAGAGGGAGGCAGATGAGTCACGGTGTTCAGGTTTCCCTGGGAACCCTGCATTTCCCAAGGTAGACTGACCTGGTAGTGAGTCTCAGTCTCATTCATTTGCCTCTCCTGTTGCTAGCCTTGTGCAGAAGGCCAGAGTTTCTCCAGGTGATGAGAGCACATGAGGCTGAACCATTCTTTGGGTTCAGTCACAGCAAATTGATCAAGTTACTATGACACCACCTGTATTAGTCAGGGTTCTGCAGAGAAACAAAACCAATAGGATCTGTAGATAGATAGACAGATAGACAATTTCTCTTTATCTCTATAATATAGATATCAATCGAAAAATTGATTGATTGACAGAGATTTGTCTTAAAGAATTGGCTGGTACAATTCTAGGGGCCAGCAAATCTCAATTCTGCAGGGCAGGCCAGCACCCTAGAGACCCTGGGAAGAATTGCTATTGCAACCTTAGTCCAAAGGCAGTCTGGGAGCAGAATTTCTTCTTCTTTGGGGGACCATAGTCTTTTTTTCTTAATGACATCAACTAATTGGATGAGACCAACTCACGTTTTGGAAGATAAACTGCTCTAGTCAAAGTTTACATAATTAAATGTAAATTGTATCTTAAAAAAATACCTTTACAGCATTTATACTTACATCTAACCAAATGTCTGGATACCGTAGCCCAGCCAAGTTAACACACAAGGGTAACCATCACCACCCCTGATTAACAACCTGCACATCCCCTCTTCTAGGCCTCTCTAAATAGGAGGACAGAAGTGTCACTAAGGAGCTGTCTGGCTTTTTTCTACTTCTGTTGGCCAAATTAAGATTTTCTTCAAGAGGAAATGTAGAACTCAGAAAAATTTCTTTGAATGTAAGGGCTTTTTTCCAGGAACTTTAAAATAATCAGTTTATAAGTACAGCTTAAAATATTTCAGCCTGTAATTCTAATTATCTTAAGTTTGCAGGTTTTAGTGAAATGGCTGGCACCTATTTCCTTCCACTTAAAATGCTCCAGAATTTCTGGCACAAAGGAATACGCTATGGGAGAAAATAAAATTTTCATATTTGCATGCATATAGATTTTAATATTCTATTCTGCAAATTAAGGACATTGGATTAAATTTTCTCCGAAGTCCTCTTTAGATGCAGTGCTTTTTAGTCCATAACCATGATGAGTAGAGTCACCATCTGTCATACAGCAGGGGAGAATGCAGGTATGTGCAATAGAGGGACACGCTAAGTATTTGCATGTGGCAATGACTCAAGACACCAAAGCACTGTTCTGTTCTTTTTCCTTCCTTGTTATCACTCCCCACCTCCTTCCCTCGCCATTCCATCATGACTGCCAAGAACAAAGAATCTAGGTTATCAATGGCCAGGCTCAGTGGGGACCTTGTCAGGTATTGAACAAAATTTATTTGAGCAAACCAGAAGATCTGATTTGCGACCTTTGCCAGTAGGATATATTCAGAGGGGCTGGGTGAGGTGAGATTAGCTTGTTTTGGACAAATGAGAGTTTGTGGAGCCTTCCAGCCTTATGGAAGAAGGCAGTTACTGGACCTTCCCAAACTTGAGTTAGAGGCACCAAGAGAACCTGCCCAGTAAGTTTTGAAGGAGTCATTCTGGAAGATATGGCGGGTGTGTGTTTCTCTTCTAGAGCCCTCTGGAGGGCCAGTATCAGCCACTACAGCTGAGAGACAAGGAGAAAGTATCTGGGGACAGCCCAAATCCCCACTGTGGGGTGTGGCAAAGGCGTGTGAAATTTCCATGGGCTCAGCATGAGCTATAGATGTTGGGAGGGCACAGAAGCTGGCTCACAGCCCAGACTGCGTGGCCTGATGAAGGATCAGGGTCATGGGATGACTAGAGACAAGTTCCAGCGCAGAAGGGAAGGAAGTACATTCCTATGGGAATGTCCGTGTCCAAAAGCTGTGCAGAAAGTCACATCAAATGCATCACACCTTAGGGCCTGCAACAGACGGGAACAGCGCAGCTGGAGACAACTAAGGAGTGACCCCGAGCCAGTTGCAGAATCTTCCCTTCACCAACTTTCAGCCTGGTGCCTGAGGCCTCCCCCTTCTCTTTGTGAGGCTGAGGCTGCCGAACGGTCAGAGAGAGGCCCCTGGGAGATTACGTGTCAGACAGGAGGAAGGAGTGAGCAGAAGCTTAGAGAGAGCATTGATAATAATAATGCCTGCACTTAACTAAATACATACTGGAAAGAGATTCTGTTTCAGTTAAAAGGGGCTAAAAAAAATATTACAGGGTTGGTCTTAGTTGTCTAAATTGTCCTGAATTCAGTTTTTCTGTCACTGGGTAGATACAGGAACTAGTCACAGGAACGTACACACAGAGATACAAATAGAATGAGATCCGTATTTGCACATCACCGCTTGGTGACTTTCCAATTCAAATACACTACATGGAAAGTTATAGAATGAGTCTTTTAAACCCAGCAGCTATCTTTCAAAGAAGACCCTGCCCCTTAAAGTGGCTCAGTGGACTTCACATCTGAGTTCCTAGAAGAAGCTGTGCAGCAGGGGTGGCCCCAAGACCTGCCAGTGTGCAGGGCGTTGTTCTGCAAATTTGGGTAGACGCCTGTGTTTCTGAAATGACCCACTGTCTGTGTTTACGGGTGTCCAGTTGTGTGCCTACGTTTTCTCCTAGGAAATTCCTAGGATGCGCTAGTACCTGAGCAGTTTACTCTGTAGCATTTTCATCCACGAGGCTTTTTTCTTCTTCACTGGTTTTGTTTCTGATTTCAGAATTCCTGCCCAAGGAACTGATAAACATAGCTAGTTGCTTCCCATCACAGGTGCTCTACCTCAGGCAGGTCACTTGATTTTCCTTTTCTTAAGGTCAGTGTATCAAAAGCACAGGTGGGAAACATTCAGGGGCTTTCTGAATCTAAATTAACTTTCCTCAATGGGCCATATACGCTAAGCCATTTTGCACTGGAGGTAGAGAATAAGTGAAAGATGTCACTCTGCAGATAAAAAACATACCAACAACTGCCGTTTATTGAGCACATGTATAGCATCTAATGTCCCCTGGTGAGATCTCCCAACCTTGGGGGGATGAAATAACTTGCTCAAGGCCACACAGCTGGTAAGTGGGTTTGAACCCAATCCTGCCTGACTTCAGAGCCCATATTCTTGCCCCTGTGCCAAGCTGCCTCAGAGGTGTCCTTGGCCAAAAAAATAATACACACTGGTTGAAAGGAGGTGTTTTGTGTTGCTTCAAAGGGTAGAGGTGGCATCACAGGGTGAAACTGAAGGAGGCGGATCTCAGCTCAACGTAAGACAAGGTTGCTGAACTGCTGGAGGCAGCCGAAAGAAATGGGATGCGCCACCTTGCGAGCCAGTGAGCTCTGGGACTGGAGGGATTTCGTGGAGCCTGGACAAGTGTGGGTCCGCGCCGCTGTGCTGAACATTCCTGCTTCGACTGGGCGGTTGGACTGTACGATCTTTCAGGCTCTCCCGACTCTAAGGGTCTGTGGTTCCATGATGTTTAGAGGGCATGTTGCAGAAAATGTAATAGGTGACTTCTGGTCCTCAAACGTGCCAGGCACGTCTCAGAAACTGTTTCAGGCACATGTTGCTGTGAGGCCTTTGCGCTGGCTCTACCCTGTGCTGAACCGCTCTCTCTCTCTCACAAAATTACTCCCCGGGGCTAACTTCGCTGCCTCTGAGTCTTTTTGAAGAGGCCTACCCAACCACCTATTCAGAATTCACCCCAAATTCCCCTTTTGCAAAGAGGGTGTCCCATGCCCGCACTCCCAGTTACTCTTTCTCTGTTCTACCTTCTTTCTTTGTAACACCGTCACCACCTATCAGACTATGTAATTTACCTTGTTAATTCATTAGTTGTGTATTGTTTCTTTCCTCTGCTCGCTCCACGGGATCAAGGATTTTTTTTCTTTTCCATCCTAGTACCTAGAATAGCTTCTGACATATTGTAGACAATCAATACATAATTGTTGACTAAATGGTGGAACAGGGCCGGTTCCACCTGAGACCCAGGTAAGCGACTTTGGGGAAATCACTTCATCATTCTGGGTCCTGGTTTCCTCTTGGGGTCTGTACATCTCTAAAAATAATTGTATAATCTTAACATTCAATTGGGTGGTTTGTCGTGTGCCTCTTAAAAGTATAACAAGTAATTTCAAATGAACTCTAATACAAATATAAGAAGAAAATACTCCAGTCATCCCTTTTGAACCACTCTTTGTTATTCAGCTGGGCTGCTAACCTGAGCCTTTCCACATTCGGATTCCTCGTTGTTCTGAGAGCCATTTATTAGTGGAAACACACCATTGAAAGATGAATCTAGTGAGCAGTACACTTCCTCTATGAATCTACACGCTGGGGATTTTCCACTGCTTGGTTACTGCTTAGGGGAAAATTTTAGAGCAGCAGGAAAAACATTGACAATTTGCTCCTGTTACTGGTGTAAGTTATGATTGGTGTCTCTAAGCACACTGGAGTTATAGCACCTAGTACTGATTGTTTGATTTTTCTTTTATCCATATACATTTTGTGAGTTTTACTATTATTTTCAGGTGTACTTAAATGGCTTCACAAGAATATGGGGGAAGCATGTTATATATGCTAAGTGAAAGTACATAGTTATAGTTATTAGATAATTAGATATTAGATAATATATAATATATATAGTTGTGTACTGCTTAACAATGGGTATATGTTCTGAGAAATCGTTAGGTGATTTCATAGTTGTGTGAACATGATAGAGTGCACTTACCTAAACCTAGATGTATAGCCCACTACACATCTAAGGTTGTACGGTGTAGCCTGTTGCTTCTAGGGTACAAACCTGTATAGCATGTTACTGTACTGAATACTGAAGGCAACTGTAACACAACAGTAAGTATTTATGTGTCTAAACATAGCATAGGTACAGTAAAAATATGGCATAAAATATTTAAAAATGGTTTACTTGGATAGGGTGCTTACCATGCATGGAGCTTGCAGGACTAGAAGTTGCTCCGGGTGAGTCAGTGGATGAGTAGCGGTGAAGTGAAGGCCTTGGGCATTACTGTGCACTGCTACAGACTTTATAAACACTCTACATTTAGACTATGCCAAATTTACAGAAATCTTTCTTTCTTTAATTATAAATTAACCTTAGTTTACTGCAACTTTTTTACTTTACAAACTTTTTAAAAAAACTTCTTTACTCCTTTGTAACAACACTTAGTTTAAAACACATTTCCAGCTGTACAAAAATACTTTCTTTTTTTATGTCCTTATTCTATAAGCTTTTTTGTACTCTAAATATTTTTTCTTTTCTGTTAAAAGCTGGGACACAAACACACATTAGGCTAGGCCTGCACAGGGTGAGGGTAATCAATGTCACTGTCTGCCACCTCCACATCTTGTCACCCAGAAGGTCTTCAGGAACAATAACACACATGCAACTGTCATCTCTATGGTAACAATACCTGCTTCTGGAATAACTCCTGAAGGACCTGCCTGAGGCTGCTTTACAGTTAACTTTATTTAAATAGATAGGAGTACACATTGAAATAATGATTAAAAACATAGTATAGTAAACATATAAACCAGTAACATAGTGATTTATTACCATTATCAAGTATTATATACTGTACATAATTATATGTGCTAGCCTTTGATGTGACTGGCAGTGCAGTTGGTTTATACTGGAATCACCACGAACACGTGAGAAATGCCTTGCATGACGTTAGGATTGCTGCTACATCACTAGGCAATAGGAATTTTTCAGCTCCATTATCATCTTATGGGACCACCATTGTATACGTGGTTGACTGAAATGTTGTTAAGGAGCACATGACTGCAGGATTTGTTAGTAAAACATAAATAAAATATATATAATACACTGAAGTAGTATTTTCCTATAGAATAAAAAGCTTCAAGAAACTAGAAACATAAGGGCAAAATAATTTCAAAGCCACCAGAAGAAAGGAAATAATACAGTTAAGAGTAGAAACCAATACAATTGAAAGCAGAAAAAGAATACAGAAAACCAATGAATCAAAAAGTTGGTGTTTTGAAAAGATTACTGAAATTGACAAATTCCAGCAAGACTGACAAAGAAAAAGAAAAGACACAAATTACCAGTATCAGAAATAAAATAAGGAATATCACTACAGACATCAAAAGATTAATAAGGGCATACCGTGAACAACTCTACACACGAATTTGACAACTTAGATGAAATGGACCAATTCTTTCAAAAGCACAAATTACCTCAATTCACTCAGCATGAAAGATATAATTTGAATAATCCTGTAACTATTAGGGAAATTGAATTTATAACTTCCAAACTTTCAAAAAAGGAATCTCCAGGTCCAGATAGTTTCACTGGAGAATTCTACCAAATGTTTAATAAAGAATTAACATCAATCCTACGCAATCTCTTCCAGAAAATAGAAGAAGAGAAATACTTCCTTGATGTTCAGAGCTAGGTAAACTTAAAAATTGGCAATTTTTGGATTACCTAGGTGTGCAAAAATCTCATCTTTCCTTAGAAACTGGTGATAAGCTTTTTCTTCTTAGGTTATCCTGGCAGTCACAGTAGGTACTTGATAAATGTCTACTGATGAATTTTCCCAGCACTTTGCCCATCTCGAAACAACTACAAAGTAAACGGAATCAAGGTCCTTTCTCTAAGCTGCACGACTCTTTGGTTTACTTATTCTCAAGTATCCTAGGATTGTTTTTGTTGATGTCACCCTGAGATGCAATAAACAAACAAACAAACAAAAACATGTTAATACAAAAAAAAAATTCTAGTTTAACTGGCCTCTCAACTTAGGACTCTCTGTGAAGATTTTTCTGTATATCTAGAATGTTTCAATTGTTGCTCACAACTGTGTAAATTATCCATTTCTGTAAAACAAACCTGCCCAAAACTTAGTGGCTTAAGATAACAACATTTATTATTTCTCATGATTTTGTGGGTTGAAGAAACAGTTCTTTTAGTCTCGTCTGGGGTCAGTTCTGTAACTGCATTCAGTTGGCAGCCAGGCTGGGGCTGTCAGCTGCAATGCCTTCTTTCTCCTCTGTGTCGCCCCTCCATACGTCTAGCTGGGGCTTCCTCACAGCATAGTGGTCTCGAGGCAGCATCCCAGGACAGCTTTGTCACCTGTCTGGCACTAGCTGGGTGTCAGCCATGTGTCCTCTGAAGCAAGGTAGCTGGACTTTTTTACATGGTGGTTCAAAGCTCCATTAAAGCAAAGACTGTCAATTTTTAGTCTAGCCTTGACTAGCCTACATTAGACTAGGATCACTTCTGCCACACTCTGTTGGACAAAGAAATTCACGATGCCAGTTCAGCTTGAAAGCGAAGGGAAAAAAAGCTCCATCTCTTGATGGAAGGAAAGTATAGAATTTGTGGCCATCTTTAATATACTATGGTTCTAAATCATTTATATTATACCCACATGCAAAATACACTATCTCTTCCCAAGATCCTCAAAATCTTCATCCCATATGGCATCAGGATTGGACTTGAGATCCAGAATTTTTTTGTTTAAATCAGGTCCACGTACAAATGAGGCTCCTAAGGTTCAGTTCCCTGGTATAGCCAGTGAGTAAGGCTCCTCCTCATCCAAAGATCTCTGAATTAAAAAAGCAAGTTCTCTGTCTCCCCAAACACCCAATGTACAAAGGTGACACAGTATGGACACTCCCATTCAGAAAGGGGAGAAAGGGAAGCACATAGCTGTCTCTGGTCCATAACAACTTTGAAATCCACCTGGGCAGAGGTTGTCAGGGTCTCCCACTGCAGTGCAGAGACTGCTCCTCGATTAGCGCCCAGGTCTGCTCTCCCATTGCTCATTTGCCTCTTGGGCTCATTCTCCCCAATCCACTGTTCTTGGTGGCTCTTGGTTCCACACTATGGATCTTGGCTCTATCCCATGAGAACCCTTTTCTTTTTCCTAAAATAAGGCCCATGTTCACAGCTGAGTATCTTTCTCTACCTGGTTTCTGCCTGTGTAAAATTTGGAGCCCAGAAGAAGCCTCATTTTATTTTGTATGACACTGTCTCTTTTGGTCCAAACTGGCGGTACTTTCACCAATAAAATTCTCTTTAAAATTGTGTATGTTTTCTATACACCAAATTATAAATTCACCTTATTAAATAAAAGTCTTCAAAACAGGCACCTCTTTTTCTTGGGCTGTGAGTTAGGGGGCTGTCAAGAAATGCTATTGAGATTGTTACATCTTTCTGAAATCTTATCACGGGGCTGCACAACCACCAATCAAAGTCATACAACCTTGATTCACTCTTGTATTCCAAGACTATTTTGCTGTCAGCACACTGGATTTAATATTTACCTTGAGGCCATTCCTTTCTTTGAGAACGTTTTGCTTCAAGGAGAGACTGGGAATGAAAAAGTTTTATTTTCCAACCTAGTAAGTCCAGGGATAGAAACATTTCCTCTTAATTCTGTTTTAAAAAGGAACAGTTTCTTGTTTGGCTCATTTCTGTTTTCCCATGCTTCATCACAGGTGACTATAAGAGTCCAACTTTCACTTTCGACATTTTGCCTGGAAATTTCTTAAGCCAGATCCATAAATTCATTGACATGTTTTCTATATTGCAGGTTACCACAGGCTACAGTGTTGCCAAACAATTCTGGCCCTACGTAATATGAGTTTTGCTTTCTCCAGCCTCAAACAGTAAGTACTTCACTGCTTTTCCAACCTCCACTAAGAATTTCCTTGACACCTTTCCATCTTCTACCTACTACCTGATCTGAAGCTAATGCCACATATTTTAGGTTTTCATCATGGCAATACTCCACTTCTAGTTACCAATTTTCATATCGGTTATATCTGCTGTGTAACAAATGATCCTAAAACTTAGTGACTTAAAACAAAAACTGTATATTGTTTCTCATGATTCTGTGGGTTGGCTGAGTGATTTTTCCACTGGTCTCACTTGTTCAGTTATGGGACTGTATTCATCTTGCAGCTGATCTGGGGCCATTAGCCAGGATGCCTTAGCTCTCCACATGGCCACTCCACATGGCTAACTTGGGCTTCCTCACACAATGGCCTCAAGGCTACATTTCAAGATGTCTCCATTCACATATCTAGCACTTTGTTCAGGATGGCTGAAATAGACATCTAACTCTCCTTGTGTTGTCTCCAGAAAAATAGCTGGGCTACTTTACATGGTAGCTGAAGGCTACAAGAGAACAAAGGTAGAAGCTGCCAAATTTCTTAAAGCCTAGGCCTACAACTAACACAAAATCACTTCTTCTGTATTTATTGGTCAAACAAGGTCACAAGGCCGGCCCAGATTTAAGGGGAGAGAAAAACAGATGTTATCTTTTGATAGGAGGAATAGAATTTGTGGTCATTTTAAATTCATTAAAATGACAATGACCTCAGGGCCATATAAAATTCTTCAATGTTTCTTAAATTTTGTTCTTAGATTTTGTTTTACTATCAGACATATCTACCTTCCACAGATACTTAACAGCTCTTTGAGAGCAAAGACTGGAGAAGAATCACTTATGTATCCCTCTTAGCACCTTACACAGAGTGTGCCACTCAAGAAGTAATATGGATCAAGAAATGATTTATGAATGAATATTGACTAAATGAAATGGTCTGACTTTTGTATTGTATAAATTATTGTATTCTAATTCCATGTAGAATGGATTTCCTTTTATGGTAAACTTGCCAACTCTTTCAAGTTTAATTAACTATTTGATTAATCAATAGCAGTATATCTCCTCATTGTTGCTTTGACAATAATTTTACTACAAACAGAATCTTGTTTTGTAAAATGAAACTTTTTCATAAATAAAGTGTTCCTTTAGGTAGCCGTTCTTAACCCTCACTGCACAATAGAATCATCTGGGATGCTTTTAAAAAATATCACACCAGAGCCCTTTCGCCTAGACTAATTAAATCAGAATCCCTAAATACATTAGAATTTGTTCTCAAGTGATTCTAATGCACACGCCAGAGTTGTGAGGTATCTTTCTAGGGCTAAGGCTTTTAAACTGTGTCTTGCATTTCAAGGAGGTAAGTTTGGCCCTACCTCATCCAGCTTCAACCACAGCAGTCCAGCCTGTGAACAGTTTAGGTCACCAAAAGGATTTAATGCTAAGATAAAGTTTGAAAACATTAGGGTGTTGTGATAGCCTAGGGCTCTTGGCTTAGTGAAATAGAGCAAATAATCATTGAAATATTTTTCTTGGCATTTTTATGGGTCATCTACATGAACAACTTTGAGGTTCTGATTGTTTAATACAAGGCAAGATTTGCTTTCCAACATCTCCAGTGTGTTTCTCTGTTTGTGCAAAGCCTTCCAACCACGTTGCAGATCTGAAGCTTGTGTGTCATCTTCTCTATTTACCCAAAGTTTACATAGGGCTTAGTGTCTGCTAATAGCAGATCAAAAGAACCTTTGCCTGTCTCTATGGTAGGTGTTTTGCAAGGCTCAATGTCTGACTAGCCACCAAAGCTCATTTTTCAAAGGGAGAGATAACAATTCATTTTCCTAGAACACTGCAGAGCTCATTCTTGTGGGGAACTTTTAGACTGAAGAAAAGGGCAGGAATTGCTATGGAGAAAGTTTTCAAAAAAATATTTCTCTAAAGGCTAAAAAAATACTTTTAATAATCAAAGAAGAATCAAGGTTAGAATGCTTTGCTATTTGGACACTTCCTCAGATCAAAGGGTCAGATGTGATTATTTCCCACCATTGTAGCCCAGATAGGCCAGTTCTGACGCTAAATCTCTACAATTTAGCAATCCAGGTTCTTCGGGAATAAGAGCTTATTAACAGTATCCACATAGGTCTTCATTTCAGGGGTCTGTAAAGCAATTGCTGGTTCTATTTACATTTCCTCACCTCCCTGTCTCTTCAGTCTCTTGCAATCTGGATTCTGCTCACACCATTCAACTTCATCTTCTCTGATGACTATTGCCAAACCAATGAATAGTTTATGGTCCTTAGCTGGCTGTGCTCCTCAACTATGTTTGACCAAGCGTCTCCTTCTCTAAGTTCGTTGCTTCCTTAGCTTCTTTGACAATCCACTCCACTGTTCTCTTTGACCATTCATTCTGTCCTGCCTTTAAATTTGGGGAATACTCAAGTGTCCATGCTTAGACCTTCTCTTCTCGTGTTACCCTTTTCTACTGATTTCATTCATGCTCTTTGTTTTAACTACCAACAACTACAGTTGATGCCTAAATCTCTTTCCCAAGCCACAGGGTCCCCCCACACTTGGGCTTAAATATTACATACTCTTGTACTCAACAAATAGTTTCTAAAACACAGCCACCAAGCCAACGTGAACTGGTCTGGAGGAGCTTCTAGCAAAATTCATATTTGGGCGATAACCCTCCACCACCATTGCTGATGCAAATTTCTGATCCCACTTGATACACTTCCTTTCCTCAAAGAATTTTATTTCAGGATCCTAGAGGCCTTTATTTTCCCTTTTTTCCTTCCCCTGCCCCTGCACCTCCATCAGACATCATTGTTGTATCAATCAATATGGCGCGTGATTTGGAAGTTTGCACCACATAGGAAGAGAGATTTATAATATCTTTTCTGGCCAATTGAAACATGCTTTTCAGGGTATCCTCTGAGTCTCTCTTTCTGAGAATTGGCATCCAAATTTTGATATTTTTGTTTTTTTATATGTAAAAAGATGCTTTAAGAAAATATCTTTCATTTTTCTCTGTCCTTCTGTCTTCATATTGCCATACATTCTCCACGCCATTCCCATAATCTTACTCATTTAAGGAAATAGGACCTTTTGTCATGGACTTTAACCAATATTTTAGTAGATCTGCCCTGTGCCATGTTAACCTAGGGGATTGCAGGCCTTGGCAGTTTACTGCATAGCACTGTTTCACACAGTAATTGATGTCCCCTACAGGACCCCTGTTACACAAACATTTTGTCTCTTTTCTCTTGCACAGACTTAAATGGTGTTTAAGAACTCCCTTGAGAAGCTCAAATTGATATAAAAATAGCCATATGTTCTGTAACTTTCCTGCTTTAGACATGTAGCCAGGGTTTTATCTTTACTGCACATTGGAGACACTCCTGACTCTGGCCTATAAAAGACCCTTGGGGGTCAGCTCATTTCTGGTTATTTAAGACTATCCTTAACCTTGACGGGTTGCTATTATAGCAGTATAAGGTGGTACTCTGTAAGGCAGTCTCCCGGGCTGTCCTATTCACTGCCCTATCCCTAATTCCTAGCACACGGTACATGCTCACTAAACATTTGTTTAAAAAAATCCATGAATGACTATGACATCCTTATACTTTTCAGCTAATAACCTAGGTCCCCTTTGCTCACAATGGTTGAGGCAGATATGACTTATTCCTTAGGTCACCAGAAATGTGAGTTTGAGGACTTATCTTGAAACCAGACAAATTTGGATGATTATGGAGCAAGAATAGCTGCTCACATCTCACTCCATTGTGTCAAAGATCATGTAGTCCCTAAGTCTTTCCAAAAAGAGTCTGTCCCAGTTGCTGAGCAAGACCTCCTGGGCTGGTTGCATGATATATTGGCTTTAGCATCAGGCTATCCTGTAGTTCATTGAAGGGGAGTCATTCAAGAACAGACCCCAAAAGCTTTTTAATGTGAATAGGAATTAGGGAAATAGAGACTCTGATTTCAGGTAAGCCTATGGAAATTTCCCATAGGAAGGTGGGTCGTAGGAGCAGCCCCAGAGACTGACACATCACAGTGGGCATCTTGCCCAGTCTTTTCAGATTGCTTTGTAAAAAGTCTCAAGTGGCTGAACTCAGTTACCAGCCTCCACAGCTATCAAGGACACATTTCCTTCATCAATCTGCCTTCCAAGGACCCTGGTGAGCATAACAAGTTTTCCCTTCAGAGAGAAATCAATACTACTGCATTTGCACCAAAGAGAAGCCAAACAGTTGCTCTTTTCAAATCTTTGTTTGCAGCAGCATATAACTCTTAACCACCTACCTGTAAATCTCCATTTTTATATTCCAATGTTTAAAATCTACACATTGTACACCAGAATTTTTCAATGCAACTTTCTGCACTAATAGAAATACTCTATTCTGAGCTGTCCAAAAATAGTAGCCATTAGCTACATGTGACTACTGAGTACTTGAAGTATGACTAATGTGACTGAGGAACTAATTGCATTTAATTTTGGCTAATTTAGATTTAAGTATTCACATGCCCTTAGTGGCTACGATATTGGACAGCACAGCTCTATACAACTGAAATGTATATAAATACAAAGAAGAACACATGAAATAATAAAGTATACTAAAGTTATAAAAGTAATAGATTGTCAATAAAGAAAAATTTCAAAATAGACAAAAGTGGGGGGAAACACTAAAAACACTCATATCTCAACACCTACATATAAGTAACTGTTGACATTTTGGTGTATGCTCTTTCAATTATTTGTCTTTCATTGTACGTAAGAAGGGAAAATAATGCAAGACAGCCAATATATAGTTAGAATGGTTCAGAGAATATAAGGAAAAGCCCAGATGAACCTGGTTAAACTGATTATAATAGATATGCCAGGATCCACCTCCTGCACAGATGACAGACCAGGTAGCTGCCCTTGTGGGCTGAATGGCCACTCCTGTCCTCACATAAATCTCTTCCCAGTGAACTGTCTGTGATGCCCTAAATTCCCATAGTAATTAGAATGGTGCATATGTGTTCAAAACTAAATCTTATGCACAGCACCTTACATTTCCACTTTTTGCATCTTAAGGGGTAGTGTCTAGACCGTCAGACCCGAGGTTGGAGCATATAAGGAAGCCTGGGCAGCTAATGGACAATGTTTGGCCACTGGGACAAGTGACGAGAGAGCACTGGAAGGGGAGAGTGTGGATAGAAGAGGGATGGAGAGCCTAATCTTCATCTTTTAGTCCAGGACAGGGTCATACATACTAAAAAAAAGTGCATTTATTCATTCATTTATTTACATATTCATGCAGCAAGTAATTTGTAAGTACCTATTCGATGTCAGGATCTTTGAGAAGGAAATGGATATATTGGGATTTTAGGGACCAAGGGAAAACTTTCCATTTGCCCTCTGAAGTTTCACTGAAAATCAACTGACAAAAAGCAGATCAATAGGAGAAAAGACATACAAATGTATTTGATCATAGTTTTATGTGACATGGGAGACTTTTCAGAATGAAGACCCAAGGTTACAGGGAAAACTGTCCCTTTTTATGCTTAGGTTCAACAAAGTATACATGGAATATAGAAATCTAATTGGACACAAAGGGTACGATCTAATGCTAATAGACTGAGTGATAGACAGCTAATAGACAGCAAGTCCTGTCTGTCTAGATTCTTCTTGGCCTCTCTGTGCAGCATTCCTTCCTTTTGGGTATGGGGTAGGGTTCCTCTCTGGAATGGGGGTCTTATGACCTATAGTAAACAAGGTAACTCCTTAAAAGAATGAGGATTTCAGATTGTTCCTTTGTGAGTTGAGAGGTAGAAAGATAGAGTAACTTGGCATGTGTTGCTCATCTAGAGAAGGCCCCTGGTTCATTGAAGCCCAAACAAGGGCATTTGTCCCTATACATACTGTCTTTAGTTAAAATTATGCTATTTAATCCATCATGTACTTTTTGCATTAATTTTTATTTTTGAAATATTGCATTTAAATGTTATTTATCTTGATTACTGAGTGTTGTTGGCATGCCCTTACATTTTGCACTTGAGGCCTTAGTCAAATGATGGGGGAAGCTTAAGAGAAAACCTGGCTCCTTTTGCCTATCTAGGAACTGCATCTAAAAAGGGGAATGAATTAGACATTCTGTCCTTTTTTTAATAAAGGGTGATGCTAAGCCCTCCCTTTGGTTTTGCGCTGTTTCCAGGAGTGATGATGGCCAGTCACAAGAATAAGGATGATCTTGGTCTGTGGCTGAGTTAGGCACAGGCCCAGTGACTTTCTGAGACTTCTCTGCAAGAAATCAGTGAGGAGTAAATTTAAGACTGGTTAGATTTTGGCTGTGTCTCTTTAGCAGCTTAGGAAGTAGATGAAATTCCTTCTGGAAAGAGTACTCATTCTTTATCCTGCCATTAGCTTACAGTTAAGCCTTTGCCTTTTGCTAGTTTGGAGCTCTCAGCCCATACTAACGTGAACTAGGAAATAAAGGAATGGCAATGCTGGAGACATACTCTCAGATATTGTCAGAAAACAAACTAATTAATTTGCCTGAAAGGAAGACAATGCTTATCAGGTCAGGAAACAAGTAAACAGTTTGCAAAGAAAGATTAAGACAAAGTGGAGCCGGAGGTCCAAGTGAAGCCTCTTCCTGGGAGGGTAGACAGATACCGGGGCTCACAGGTTGAGCCATACCCTGACTGACTTCATCTGCTTCAGTCGTATTCTCTTGGGGCAGGGGCAGAGGTGCATACTGGACATCAATGGTTTTAAAAATTCTGCTCGGTAATTCTAATGTGCACCAGAGTGGAGAAGAACCATGCTAGGAAATGATGACCTTGCTGGCCAGATAAACTAATTCCAACTAAAGTGTAAGTGGCTAAGATTGGATTCCTGTGTTTCTCCTGCCACATGTTGTCAGCACGTTGACAGTAACAGTCTTTTGGTTTAGGGCAGCATGATGCCAGGGAAGGGTCATGGGAAAGGATGAAGCAATATTTATGAAGTGCCTGCTCCTCCTCCTCCTCACGCTAGGTGCTTTTTATTAGGTTTAATTCTCAGATGAGGACAGCATGAGCACCTCCACTGAACAGATGAGAAGGCCAATGCCTTTACATAAGGAAGCCTTTCATGAAAAATCTCAAATAGCCTCACAAAGCAGATTCTCCCAATGGGCCATTGGACCTTCTGCTTCTACAGACCCTACAAAACTGTCCACATGTCCACCTCGGCAATGAACACCAGCACCACCAAAATGCAGCTCTCTGGTGAAATAATTGGAGAGCCCCACATTCTGCAGCAACTTGAAGGGGGTCTGGTAAGGATGTGATTGTGTCTGGACAGAGATGGCACGAGGAGTTCTGTTTGGGGCAACCTGGCTCCAGCCCAGGTCATCCCTCTGAGAAAAGATTTTCCATTCCCTCTTTTGCTTTCCCACCTCATTTTCCCCACAGCTAACATGTTTGAGCTCTAAATCTGTGCCAGGCACTGAATATTCTTTGCATAATATTTTTACTCTTCCTAACAACGCTGTGCGGTAGGAATTTTATCCATGTTATTGATGAACCTGAGGCTCACGGAAGCCAAGAAATTACCTGGCTTCTCACAAGCTGGTAAGTAGCAGAGTTAGGATTCAAAGTCAGGTGTTCTTACTCCAGAGCCTGAACTCTGAAGCCTGGTCTATACTGTATACTCTAATGTCTTTCCAGTCAGAAACAGCTTTCTATTGATAAATAACATAAAATTTCCACCATCTGGGTATTTTTCCATTGAAGAAGATGGCATATTTTACCTGGGTCAAGTGGTAGTTTACTCACAGCCCAAGGAAATACTAGAAATTAAGAACTCTCTACAGTTTGTCTGACCTCAGCCCATAATTACATAAGCTTATTTTTTTAGCATACCAGTAACTTTCCATTTCAGGCTACATTGGAAATATAGCCCCACCTAACAAAACCTATTTTCGCAGCGTCAGTCAGAAGATGCAAAATGACAACAATTTCAGTATTCAGTGCTTTTTCTCTCCCTCATATTTAACCCAAACATACCTTCATTTTTCGGCTCCCATTTCCCCCAAAATTTGGGACCCAGAGAAATGCTTGAGGCAAAGTACAATCTTTATACATCTTTGTTTCTCCAGCACCAATACAGAGCCTGACACACTACAGGCATCCAGGAAGTATTTGGGGGATGAATGAACGAATGAATGAATGAAGTCTGTATTGGGAGTACAGAAGGTGGTGCTACTGACCCGCCATTGATAGGACATAAACAGAAATTTTTTCTGCAGGTGCAACTGATTTTCAGTAAGCTACCATGTCATCCTCTGCCTTGCTTCTCCTGTTTTATTTATTTTTTAAACTGCTTCCCTGCGGCTGGACTTATTGACACATCCCCACTGTGGTCTCAGGATTACCCTAGGTCTTGAGCTGATCATGTGGGGGACAGGAAGTGTCTCAGCGGCTTAAGTCCCCACCATCCACAGGGGCTTAAGAAAGGACAAGGTCCCCAAAGCAGGATTCTGGGTGCTCAGCTACAGCTGCTGGCTTTGCCTCAACCCCTCAGGTTCTCCAAATGCATCTAATCCTCACAACAACCCTGTCAGGTGCATGTGCCTATTAGGATTAGGTTTGTCTGCGTTAAACAGAGAAACAACTAGAAGAGATGACCCAAGGAAAAGTTTGTCTTTCTCACATGACAGAAGCTACAGTGTCATTCAGGGTTAGTCTTGTGACTTTCCGGAGCATGAGCGTCTTGGGCTTCTTTTAGCTTTCGGCTCCCCCAAGCTTAGCTAGTGGCTTTGGGCTTCACGTTCACTAGGTGGCTGTTTGTCTTCAGCATCCTGTGTGAGTTCTGAGCAGAAAAAAAGGGAAAGTGCGAAAGGGGAAGGCCTATGCCAACTGAATTCACACCTTTTGCAAGTTTTCCTGCAGCCCCTCACAGGAATGTGTGCTTATATCTTGTGAAACACACCTGGGGCTCGGGGGACATGAATGCTTTTAATCAGCTACATGGTTTCTAAAACGAACTTGGGGTTCTTTTCATAAGAACAAAGAGGAGAGGAGACTGCCGCAACATGGCAGCACTCAGTGCTCCAGGGAAGAGCCCTGGGGGCCCATGATTTTAGGGTCCTGGTGCTTCCTCCTACCTCCAGTGGTCTCGTCTATAGCACCAGCCTTCTGTCTTGCTTCCCCTCTCCTCACACACCCCCTCGTAGATGTCTCCCTGGTGAACTAGAGCCCTACCTTGAACCTCAGCAGCTCCCCTCGCCACCATCAGGGTCCTTTTGTCTTTGGACCAGGTTCTGGTCCTAGTTGGTGTCCTGGCTGCACTCTGACTTTAATCAGTGGGTGGCATCCTTGCCCACAGCCCACCAGCTCCCAAGCTGGAACTCCCTGAACTTGAGACGGTCTAATTCATGTCTGAACTTGTCTGGAGAGTGGCCCAAAGTCTGTTCCTACGGTCAGGTTAGTTTCAGTACCCAGGAGTCAGGAAAAGAGGACCTAATTTCCTGTGGCGACCAAGTTCCACAATGCCTGGCATTTGACTATCTCGAGGCTGGATATACCTACCATTCTCGGAGCAGAGGAGAGGCAGCCTTCAGTCTCCTTCTTGCATTACCTAAGAAGGAGCATCCAAGGTGTGGTTCCACAGCTCGCAGGGTAAAGCAGGGCAGCATCATAGGAGGGAGGATCGATCCCGCAGAGCTGGAAGGCATGTCCCCATCGTCTAGCCTGACTGTTGTGCTTTATTGATGCGAAACTGAGGTCTAGAAAGGTGGAAGTAACTTTTCCAAAGGGGGCAAAGCTGCACCCACACATATGGAATCTCAGCCACACAGCCCCTAGGGGTGTGTCAGGGTGAGCTACGTGTCTGAGACCTGCTGGTGGAATTCTTGCCAGAGCTCTCTCCCAGCCTCCTTCACAAGCAAGCCATCTGACTGACCACCAAGCAGGCACAGGTGGGGCGTGAGGGTGGGTACCAGGAGGATTTCCATGTTCCAAACAAGGAGAGAACTTTGGTGGAGAGTTGGGAAGATAGCACTTCAGGGAGTTAAGTGCCAAGTGGTCGAATGGAAAGAACTTTAGACATTAAGGTCATGGCACAAGTAGGAGTAATGGTGGGAATTATTTGAGGACACTCAGGTTTGCGTAACAGAGGGAATAGTAATGGTTTGATAGCAATAGTTGATACTCACTGAGCACCCACTATGGGCCGGGCACTTTTATTAGAGCTTTGCCTGAATTAACTGACTTAATGCTCATAGCAGCCCTAAGAGTTTAGTACTACTGCAGATCCACAATCCTAAATCCAAAATCTTTGTGGCCAAATGCATTTCTAGTACTGAAGTTTTCATATTTTAGAAAAACAGTAATGCACATATGCTATATATTATGTAATGATTTATGAGGCTGTCTGAGGCAGCATCCAGTAAACAGACACATTAATATTTCCGCAGCAAGTGGGCTAGACAAAGACCATCAAAACCCTCATGTCAATTTTGACACCAAATATGTTTGGGCACACTACTTACGAAAAAAGTTTTGCTTTTCTGGGCTTTCAGGACTTCAGATCTTTTGATCTGCATCCTTATCCTCATTTTTCAGAGGAGAAAACTGGCAATCAGGCTCAAGTGTCTGTGATATGAACTGTTTTGTTCTGCTGCCTGATGATAATGGACACCTATATTATATTATTATATATATAATTATCTATATTATCTATAGTATATATTATATCCATTCCATGTCACTATAGTATATATAACTTCATCCAGTCCTCATAGGAATGCTAAGGAAGGGGGAGCAAACTCAGGTGCATCTGTTTAACAAATCGAGAAACTGAGGCTCAGAAAAGTGGTACGCCACGTTCAAGGGCACACAGTGGACAGGTAAAGACGCAATCCAAACAGAAAGGCAGGATTGCAGGCTGCTGGCCTGACTGTCCTGATTCCTGTGCCATTTGGACACATTCCTTAGGAACTATTTGAAGGAAGAGTGTTGTGAAGAGAAATGTTCATATTTGGGAAGTTTGGAAGAATAGGATTGAAGTGGCAGCAGGATCAGAGCGGAAATGTGGAAACCTGTGCTAACTTTTTGAACAAATTATAGAAGAGGAGGACGTGGTAGACACCTTATCACTCCCAAATGCCACAGAACAAGGTTATCTAACCAGTCAAACAAAAAGACGTGACAGAGAGTGCGTCGGGGCAGTATTTGTTCTCTGAGCCTGAGATGATCCTCCCGATGTCAGGGTTATCTGAGGTCTCCTGCCTATCTGCAGGGGTGGGGGAGAAGCAAACAAGCAAGTAAACATTGTCCTGAACATGTTCTGCCCCAGATGCCCCAGACTGAATGTCAGAAAGCCACAGCCATGGAGAGTTATGAGAAGGGTCATCTGTGCTGTTAGAAAGGTGTCAGAGAAGGCTCTGGTCCCCTGCTCTCCCTGAGACCCTCCAGACCAAAGTCAGCCTCAAGAGGGAATGGAGGATGCTGGCTGGCTTTATGCCCAGAACATGCATAGCCCTTGGCATGGACAGGAGGACAGGCAGGGGTGGGGCAGGGCATCCTGGGAAGGATGGAGGGATGAGGGACATGGCAAGAACTTCAGTATTCTTCCATCTTCTCATATCACCACATCACGCTGCATTGCTTCTATACAGAGTCTTGGGAGATGTTTCCACTTCTGGCTATAACTATAGTTTTTCTCAGATGCCCAATTGGCAGTTAACAACATGGTATTATTTAAGAGCACCAAAAATCCCCCTCCCACATCCTGCAGATATCTCACCATTCGAGGGACTCCTCTGTATTGATGAATTCTGCAGAAGAGCCACATGCAAGGATTTTGTGAAAGAAGTGACTATGAACATACCATCCAGCTGTCTGTAATATTCTTCCCTGGCTTTTCTATCTGTTAAATTTCCACTCATCTTTCAAGACCTCTTGGGGCCTGTCCCTCTTTCCTGAATACCCCCAATAGCTTTCTTAGGCATACCTCTTTTAGAGCTGTTTTCACTCTGTAATGTGACCGTATGTTTACAGGTTGCTCTCCCCCACCAGATGGTCAGTATAATAGCGTGACTCACCAGGACTAAGTGGGGCAATACATGTAAAGTGCTTAGCACAGAGTCCACGTCAAGTAAATGTTAGCAATTCTCTTCTCTCATCTTCTGCCAATTCTTCCACTGAACTATTTCTAGCATCCACTTCTTTCCCTCCTGCTTCCCCAGCACCACCCTAATCCATTTCTCTGTTACTTTAAGAGCTTACTAACTATACTTTGTGCCTCTAATATCTTTCTTTCGATTTTAATATGTGCTACAGGCTGCTGGCTAATGACTTTCCCTAAGATATTCCCTTTGCATTCCTCTACTATTCAAGGACTGCAGTAGCTCCCAGAGGTTCACTGCAGCAGCCGCAAACTCCTAGCGGTCCATTTGCTCCTCCCAGACCAAAACCCTTATCAGTGTTTTCCAGCTGATCTAGTCCCCATGTACCAAACATGCCGTGCTAAGGACTTGCTCTCAGACTTCTGTTCTTACATCTTCTCCTAACTTAGAATGTTCTCCTTACCGCCACGCCACCTTCCAAATCCTCCCTTCCAGGTTTAGCTGAAGTTGGATATCCTCCATGAATCAATTACACACTTAAAGCAGTCAATTAATAAACGTGTATTGAATAGTGCATGGGGGAAATACAAAGGAGGACCTCCGAGCTCTCAGGAGCTGAAGTCCACATGGAGGGAGGCTTGATGCTCACTCACATCCAATATTACTAACTTCTAGAGATAGTTACAGATGCTAAGTGTAACCTGTGTTTGGTTGGCTCCCTTCATGACCTGATATCTTAGGACTCCAGTTTCTTGGAAAGTTTCCCTTAAGCCTTTCTGAAAATCTATAAAAGTTGTCTCATGTGAGCTCATGAACAAGTCTGACAACTTCTTTATCAGTTAGGGATGCCTTTGGCCATAAGTCATAGAGCATCTGACAGTGTGTCAAGCAACAAAACCACTAAATGCCTCACAACATGAGAAGTCTGGAGGTAAGCAAATGTACAGCTTAGTGAGTGTTCAGAGAACAACTGATAAATGGCAATGTTGACCAAGCTTGGGCCATTGAGTCATGGTCCTTAATCTCTCCCAGACTACTGGAAGGTTATGTTCCAGTGGTTTATGCAGGGGTGCTCATGTAGGAGAAGATGGGAAGCAAGGGATCAAGTGACCTAGGCATGGATAAGGAAGACTGTATAGGCAGGGATCTTGCAGGGCATAAGTAAACTAATTTGGAGTACTTCTTTTTCAAACATCTCTACTGTGCTTGACATTCCACCACATTGTTAATCTATTGAAAACAACAAACAAGTAAAAGGGAATACTAGTACTTTTACTGCACTATACTTTCCTATCTTCTTTTTCTTCCTAGACTCCTAATACCTGTATATGTATATTAAAAAACTCAAAAGTTCTGTGTCCAATAGTTGAGACTTTAAAGAAACAATGTCCACAGATGGACTAGGTATCTGGGTGGTTCTGGTTAGACAGTCAGTGACATTGCTGATGGCCTATCCTGCAGCCATTCTCTCTTTTCTCCTTCCTAATAGAACTTGAATGTTCATCAGCTATGGAGCCAGCCCTGTGCAGCTATGTGTCTTGGAAAGTTTGGGCCTCCCTGGATAGAGCCCAGTGGTGTCCTTAGGGACCAGGCTCTTTCCAACCTTTTGCTTCCCTGTCCTCAGTCTCTTGGCTTTTCATCCTCCTGCATGTAGATTGCGACCTCTAGATGGCTGTCATCACTCCAGGCATCGTGAGTGATTGAAAGATAAGAAGCAAGTGGAAGGGTCAAAAGGTTTTCCCTTCTCAGCACTTTGCCCCTTTGTTTAGAAAGGAAAGCTGCCAACTAACATCATACTGGCACTCCCTGCCCCAGGCCCAGTTGAACCCTACTGAACACTCTACCTTCTTTCAGGCACCACTGCTCCTTATGGTTGCCAGATTTGTAAATTAAAATATAGGACACCCAGTTAAGTTTGAATTTTAGATGAATAACAAATATTTCTTAGTATAAGTATGCCCAAATGTTATATGAGATATACTTACACTAAAAAGTTATCTGTAGCTTATCTGAGATCCGCATTTAACCGGACACCCTATATTTATCCAGCAGCTCTTCCTTATGGGCTCTGTCACAACTTTCACTGAGTCCCAACCACTGTGTCCCTACAGAGTTGTCCCCAATGGGTGATGACCTGGAGTCCTCCAAATGCACAGTGTTGGGATGTTCAAGAGAAGCTTGGCCCAAATGCCTCTCTTCACCTTTGTTTTTATACTCTATTAATCTAATCCCAAAGAAAAGTCAGTTGTGCTATGTTGTTTTAATACATTTTTTTTGGTGGGGGGGAGGACAGAGTCTCACTCTGTTGCCCGGGCTAGAGTGCCGTGGCATCAGCCTAGCTCACAGCAACCTCAAACTCCTGGGCTCAAGCGATCCTACTGCCTCAGCCTCCCGAGTAGCTGGGACTACAGGCATGCGCCACCATGCTTGGCTAATTTTTTCTATATATATATTTTTAGTTGTCCAGATAATTTCTATTTTTAGTAGAGATGAGGTCTCGCTCTTGCTCAGGCTGGTCTCAAACTCCTGACCTTGAGCGATCCACCTGCCTCGGCCTCCCAGAGAATACATTTTTAATGAAACATCTCTTCGCTTTCAGCCACTCTTTCTTCAGACTCAGTCCTGAGTCTGGGGGTGGAGCTGGGCCAGAAGACACATGTGAGTGGCAGACACGACAATGTGCCCAGCTTCTCCCCTTCCCTCTGGAGCCAGGTTTGGCCAAACCTGTCTGTCTGCCTCGACTCTACCCTGGAGGACATGTCTTGACCAGGAGTCCCCAGCCCTGTTCTCTTGGGCAGCATGTTTTCAGTTTGTGCAAATAGACCTACCCGCTGTCGACACAGACATGTCAGAATCCCAGAAGTAGATGCACCTTCCTCTCAGAAGTGCTGCATAAATTGCGCGCTGTTCAGAGAGATCAAAAAAGGCTTCTCTGCCTGAGGCAGCCCTCGTGGAAATTGGGAGTTGGGTTGATCCTTGAAGGAAGAGACTGAATAGGTCAGAAGGCAGGAAGAGGATGTGGGTAGCAGATGGGACTAAGTATGTTTTCGGGGACTATGAGACCAAGATTGAGGCAGGGCTTGCCACTGTGGAGTTGTGAGAAATGAGGTTAAGTAAATTCCAGGCCAAATTATGGGAGATGCCGCAAGCAAGGAAAAGGCAGTACATTTGAATTAGCAGGTAATAGAGCCCAGTTCAATGTGAATAGAAAAAAATATTTCAGATCACTCAATCTAGGCTTGTTTTTACATTTCCTCTCATTATTCCCCAGTGTAAAATTATGTCCCTTGAAAAGGAATCCAGTACATTTTGTGGAAGATACACACATTTCTGCCAGTTAGGAAGTCTGAGCCTTTAAAAGAATTCACAATTTCTAGCTAAATTCTTTAGTTCCTGGACTAAAGAAGATTGTCTAGTACTGGAGAAAAACACATGCTTTATTCTTAGATATTCAAATTAATGTCAACTCAACTCAGGCACAAGGATGTTCCAGGGCAACTTTGATCATTTCTCATTACTATAATAATTCTCAGACAGCCACTTCCTTCCTCCTGGGCCGGGATTGCGGGAGTGTTGTTCCCAGGTGACGGGACATTCTGTGTGTGTGCAGCCTCCTCCACACCACTGCCCACCTGCCAATTAACACAGCCCTGGCTTTCACCCAGCTAGCCCCCAAACACGCACAAGATGTTCTTGCATTATTGCCCACTGAACTGGGGGCACCCTGCTTCCTAGTTACACTGTTCTGAGAACAGCACAATTGATCTGGCCCACGGTAAAGCCTCTCCCCTTTTCAAACTTTTTCAGTGGCCCCCTTCCCCACCCAGGGCCCTGGTGGCCTCTGTTTACAACATTCTGCTTTATTTTTTTTATTTTTATTTTTATTTATTTATTTTATTCCAGGTATTGTGAGGGTACAAACATTATGGTTACACTTTATGTCTTTGCCTCACTCAAGTACGGGTTAAAGGCATGGCCTTTTCCCACTACAGTGCTCCCCGTAACCTTTAGTTGTGGATTTACCCCCCCATCCCCCTAATCCCTAGAGAGTATTTCTGCCATGTGATCAGCCTAGCGTTGATCAGTTAGTACCAATTTGACCAACATCCTGCTTTAAATCCTACCCTGAAAAGGACTTGATAAACTATTTCACACATGAATGCTTTGGAGATGTTCATGGGTGGATAGAGAGAAATCTGGAAAATCGAGATGCAAAAAAGTACAATATGACCTTTTTCCTCCCTTAAAAAAACCCCAAAACTCAGGAGGTGAGGTGGGGAAAGGTGGGGGCATTCCTTGTTACTTCTGTTTTCCTTGGAACTTTTCCATTGTGACATTCACATGTTTGCTAGAATGTAAATGTTCACCAAAAGTTAATAT
>CAUYSK010021621.1:0-16174 GCA_963575035.1 Avahi laniger
CCCAGCTACTCGGGAGGCTGAGGCAGTAGGATCGCTTGAGCCCAGGAGTCTGAGGTTGCTGTGAGCTAGGCTGACGCCACGGCACTCACTCTAGCCAGGGCAACAAAGTGAGACTCTGTCTCAAAAAAAAAAAAAAAAAAAGTAACCAACAGAAGAACTAAAATTAGTGAGATACAGTAATAGTTGGGAAGAGGGTATTCATGGAAAGCGTAAGTTGGCTAAATCTTCATGTCCTAATAGGTAAATGTCTCATAGATATCTAAAGGTGATAAGTGAAGAAACAGTGGCTAAAATGTATTATTTGGAAATTTGAGATTAACTGCCAGAGACCCCTAAAATGAAATGGTTATATATGATTGCCTTTGGGGAGCAGGATGAGGGAGCCCTTTTATATTGTTTGACTTTTTAACCATATGGTATATATTGCTTTGATTAAAATTTTAAAAACAAAATAAAATGTGCTTCCAGCTATTGTGGAAGCATATCCACTCATTAAATTGCAGAATGGGCCGCCTGTTACTTTTCTGGGTTCTTTCTCACAAAATCAGAAGCTTCCGATTACTTTAATTACATATGGCACTTTATGGGTGCTAGGTCAGGGGGTTTGCAGGAATGTGGTGTATGTGTTTTTCTGAGGCCCTTTGTGGCTTTTGCTGGAGTGCTGGCTAATTAACCTTTGCTTTGTATTCTTCCCATTTTTTTTTGTAATAATTTAAGAACATCCAGAATCACAGGATAACTAAAATCAATTATTTTGGTTGAATGCTTACACACTTTTTACAGAATTATTCAGAGCATAGTGCATCACAGGTAACACCTTTAGGTTTTTGTTCTCCAAGATTGTTCTCTACTTTCTATCTTCGAGTTGTGCGTTGTGTGTCCTGCTAATTAGCTTTTAAAAGGCTACTGAGATTAAGAGACAAATTTAGTACTTGTGGGATTTTTAACTTTGTTGACTTAAGGAACAGTCTTCCTACATTTTTATAGAACTTCTCTTTATTCAAATGTAATGATGTATTTATAGATAAGAGATAAAGTGTTTTAATCTTACTCAGGGGATCCCTGATGAGCCCAAAATGAAATCCAAGTGGAACAATAAGCAGAGCACCAGTGCATAATTGCTGTGTTAGCTGAAGCTTTAATCCCCTCGTAAAATATTTATCTATACTTTATATTACATTAATTTTTAGATCTTTTCCACTGGAAAGTATATTTTCTTAGCTTGCTTATTATGGTTGAGATTAAAGATGAAGTGTTAATGCATTTTTAATTATGTTTTAAAATTGGTCAAACCACTTTAAAAAGAGCTTTATTTTGGAATAATTTCAAAATTACAGAAAAGTTGGAAGAATGCTGTAAAGAACTCTGTTATGCCCTGTATCTAAATATAGCAAATTTTAACATTTGCTGAATTGGCTTTATCACATTTATTTCCTATCTGTACACATGCACACACATACACGAATATTTATATTTTCTGAACCAGTTGACAGTAGGCTGCATACAGAATGTCTTTTTACTTAATATTCTAGTGTACGTTTCCTAAGAACAAGGATATTCTCTTATGTGACTGCACCGAGTCAAATCCAAGCTCTTTTTTTTTTTTTTTGAGTCAGGTTGCTCTGTTGCTCAGGCTGGAGTGCAGTAGTTGTAGTCATAGCTCACCACAGCCTTGAACTCCTGGGCTCAAGTGATCCTCCTGCCTTAGCCTCCCGAGTAGCTGGGACTACAGGCATGCGCCACCATGCTCGGCTAATTTTTCTATTTTTTGTAGAGACAGGGTCTTGCTCTTGCTCAGGCTGGTCTCTAACTCCTGAGCTTGAGCAATCCTCCCACTTCGGCTAGGATTACAGGCGTGAGCCACCCCGCCCAGCCAGTTGTGATTTTTTTTTTTTTAAGTTTCTATTAATCTGGAATAATTCTTCAGCCTTTCTTTGTCTTTTATGACACTGGTACTTTTGTCAATTGACATTGTATCATTTGAGATTGATACATTAATATTTTTGAATAATGCAAGCCTATTTTATAGAATATTCCTATAATAGGGTTTGTTTGATGTTTCCTCATAATTAGACTCAAATTTCTCATCCCCAGCCAGAGTACTACATAAATGATAATTTATGTAGCATGTGTGTGATGTTGTATCTTTCTCAGGGTATCACATCAGGAGGCAAACAATATCCATCTGCTCCTCATTGGTGACATTTTAATCACTTGGTTAAGATACTGCCTGGGCTGGGTAGTTAGTATTTTTCCCCTTGAGGCTAATAAGCCAATCTGTGGGGAGACACTTTGAGACCATGCAAGTGTCTATTCCTCATCATTATTTTTTCTTCAAAGAGTTAGCATCTTGTTTTGATTGGTTCTTGCCTGAACCATTATTTATTGTGCTAGTTGAAAAATAATTATTTTCCAACTCTTCTACTCCCTCCACATTTATGTCTTTATTGTCTTCTAAAGAAGAGTCTTACCTCCCCTATTTATTTATGTGTCTGTTTTATTATCCATTTGGACTCGTGGATTCCTATTTTACTCAATGGGTTGCAATCCATTATTGTTCTTATTTATTTTGATGCTGAAATTGTTACATATTTGACTCATGGGAAACCCTTCAGGCTGACTCCTGTATCTTTTGATCTGCCTCCATAATGTTTTGGAACACTTTCTGAGTCTCTGGCTCAACAAAATGTTCCAGGTTTATGTTGTACTTTTCCTCCTCAGCCTGGTTTCAGGCACTCTAAAAATCCCTTTAGCTTCTATTGATATATTCACACCCAAGCCTTGACTACAAGATAGTGAGATTTACAATAATTTTGTGCTTTTTCTGAAATAGGCAAATTGTGGGAGGAATAAGATGACTTAGATTGAAAAGGTAGTTGGTGAGACCTGTTTGGGAGGTGTGTTAGATAGGTGATGGGAGTGATGGTGGAAAGCAGGTGGCCAACAGCAGAGAGGCCACTCCAGTGAGTGGCCAAGGAAATTGGCTAAGTATGGCAATAAATACCCTGGTTCTTTATAGCATGTGCTTGTCATACTGGGGATCCGGAAGTTCCCTTTTGTTCTAGTGAGGGACTGTGGAGGTACTGAATGGGCCGATGGGTAGGCAGTAGCCTGGGTTTGGTGTTAAAAGGTTACCATGTGTAGAGACTTAATGACTGAAGCCAAATGCCTGGGACCATGGACCCCAGTAGTATGCACTAGCATAGTGTCACAAAAGGTCATTTGGTGGGGGTAAGGGTGGAGAGAGGAAATGAGTATAAAGAGTCATTACCCTCAGCAAAACCATCATACCATAACCTCTTGCCTAAATTTCTATAATAGTCTCCTAACTTGTCACCTGGTATTCATCCTGGTAACCCTCCTAGCTATTGTTCTTAGTGTAGGACTTAACATTCTTATTATGCCTGCATGTCCCTGACCGCCACCTCATCTTGAACCACTCCTTGACTTTTTCTTTTTCTTGACTTTCATTCCAATCAATCAACAAGTTTATTTCCTTTACCAATAAGTTTTCTTGCATTTCCCTCTTTTCATGCCTACTAAACACTGTCACAGTTCATGCCCCCAGTTTCTCACCTGTATGTCTTCCCTGCCATAGCCTCTTAAGAGTGGTTTTGCTATCCCCTAATTAATTAATTAGTTCTTCCCTTTTCTATTTTATTCGATTGCTCTGTTTACCAGTGAATTATGTAGCATGCGTGTCATTTTGGCCTACAGTGTTTCCTTATGCTGATTTCTTTCTTATTCACTAATTCTTCCTTTGTTAACTGACAGAATGACCTGAGATTTCTCTGGATCCTGATTTATTGCATTGGGAAGTCCAATGTGTGTTTATATACTTAGTGTGTTTATATACTCCTCCAGTTCTGACCTTCTCTTAACTCGAGGCTGAACTTGTTTTAGCTATATGAGATTGCCTGAAGGTGATTTTCCTGCCCTCCTTCATACCCAGCAGGGTGTATGCCTGTACTCAAAATGCTAGGCTTTTCACATCTCCACCTGCACAACTTTACCTCCATACCTCCTACCCTTTATTTCAGATTCACCTCTTTTGTGGAAGCCTTCTTGCCCTCCCTGCCACACTAGACTGGAGAAGGTACCCTCCTCTGTGTTGCACTTTGCAGATTAAATTACAGTTAAGTTTATGTGTTCGCTCCTTTTCTAAACTGTGAGTGCCTTCATCTTCACGTCTCTGGAATTAGGCAGATAGTCAATTAGTTTAGAATACATGAGAATGAATGCTTGAACATGTGAGCCAGAAGTATGTGTCACTGTGAAAATCAACTAATGGCAGTACTTGCCCTGTGTCAGAAAAAAATATATGTTTGTGAATACATTTTCTCAATTTTAATTTTTTTTACTTATTTTTTTCCTTAACATTTAGTTACTTACTTCTCCATAACAAAACAAATGAAT
Source organism: Avahi laniger (assembly GCA_963575035.1). Lineage (NCBI taxonomy): Eukaryota > Metazoa > Chordata > Mammalia > Primates > Indriidae > Avahi > Avahi laniger. Next base: position 4,417 of record CAUYSK010021621.1, read on the forward strand.
AAATAACAAATGTATGTTTTTGAAATAGACTGCCATGCTTTATATGTTTTTATTTCTCTATGGAAATGTTTGTGCTGACATCATTTCGTGCCACTGAAATTGTTTTAGGTTTTACAATGGATTTTAACATCAGTATTTCATAACATTTCACATTATTTATGGTGTTCTGCGTAATAGCTGGAGCAGCATGAACTAGGTGTTCAGAAAACATTCTTGTTGACTAATGAAGGGTATCATAACTTTTGCTGCCTGACAAAGATTGACAGCATTTAAATAAGAGGATAGAGATATTTGAATTATTTTTCCTTGAAACAAAATCAGATTCTTAGGTTTAAGACATTTGAAAAATTCAAGAAATACTAGAAAATGACCAAAGGTTATTTGATGTAGTTTACCATTCTCTTTAACTTAATGTTTTTCAGAAGTTGCCATAAGCAATTTAGAGTCATTGTATGCTTTTAGTAACAGTATTTAGGTCATTAAATATGAAATGTCCGATTTTAATCAAAAGTGTAGTTTATTATATATCAAACAAGAAGCAGTACAATTAGTCAAAATATGCACCTAAACTATCGACACAGTTTTGCCATCTTAATGGTAGCTTGTTTGTGCCAGCAGCGAAGAAGCCTGGAGAGTGAGTGGTGTTTCCACAGCTTGTTGAGAATTCAATATTTTTCCTTGCAAGAAGTGGTCCAAAGCCTGGAGGAAGTGGTAGTCAGTTAGTGCAAGGTCTGGTGAATATGGCAGATGGCAGAGAGTTTCCAAGTCCAGCTTCTGTTGTTTGAGCAACATTGTTTGTGTGACATGTAGGTTAGGATTGTCCTACAAGAGGATTGGCCTGTCTCTGTTGGACAATCTCAGCTGCTTAATCAAGAGCATACTCATAATTTCATCCAATTCGTAACAGTAGACATCCACTGTAATCAGTTGATCAGGTTTGATGAAGCTGTAGTGGATAATACCAGTGCTGGACCACCAAACAGACACCATTAGCTTTTCGCGATGGATATTTGGTTTTGGACTGTGTTTTGACACTTTATCCAACCATTGTGCCGAATGCTTGCAATTGTCAAAAAGAATCCACTTTTCATCACACCTAACAATCTGGTATAGAAATGGTTTGGCTTTATGTCATGACAGCAAAGAAAGGCAAGCTTGGAGACGATTTCTCTTCTGACGCTAGTTTAATTCATGCAAAACCCATCTATGCAGCTTCTTTACCTTGCTGATTTGTTTCCAATGATCCTATATTGTTGGAATAGTAACGTCAAACCTTGCCGCTAATTCACAGGTAGGTTGAGATGGATTTGCTTCCACTACAGCTTCCAGCTCATCATTATCCACCTTGGTGTTAGGTTGCCCATGTGCTCATTTTCAAGATTAAAATTACCAGAATGAAATTTCTCCCAACCATCAACGTAATGTGCGCATTCGTTAGCCACATCCTTCACGAACACTTCGTTGATGTTTCCAGCTCTCTGCGCTGCATTGATTCCATTGGTTTCATATTCCAAAATAACACCAATTTTTGACTTATCCAAGGTTTCACAAAAATTGCTCTAAAAAAATTTGAAAGACAATCACAAGCTAAAACGTGCATTTGCAAGACTAAGGACACCTTCACAATAAAAATAAAACAAGAAGTGTCAAAGTGAAATGTCAGAGATATCAACTGTTAAACTTAGTACTTAAGGAAATTGAAGATTTCATACTTAATAACCTATAGAACACAGCTATCTTTTGCCTTGTGGTCTTTTCTTTAGGCTGACTTGTTGTGGCTTGTAGCTAGTAGGAACCCTGATGCGATGACTGGGGTGTAGCTGAGTCAGCATTCATTGTAAATGTGGTACAAATGTACTAAATTTGTAGTTAGTTAATTGAGAGTTTATGATAATTCTGACATGCTGGTTTGAAGTTTCCCTATACGGTTTAAGGCAAAGAGAAAAGGATTTGCTTAGCTAATTAAAACTATAAACAAGATGGAATATTTAATCTACTTGAGGCAAACCAACTGTCCTCAAGTACTTATAAGATCAACATAAACTAGGGATATGCCAATTAAAATTATTTTTATTGATTAAAGTGCTAATGCATTCTCTAAGGCACTACTTTTGACTGTCCTATTCCTTGACATTGGTTAAGATTATTAGAAAATAGGGACCTACTAATATTTTTCAAATTCTTTGTTCATGACCCACAGTAAGATACACATGTTATATTGCTATTCAGTACAAATACACATGTAACAGAAACAAAAGTTGTAGAAAACAACATTTAATCTTATTTCTTGTGATGCATTGTTTTTATTGTCTTATATTGCAAATATTAAAAAGTGCTTCACAGGACCATTAAATTGATTTTACAAATTGATCAAGACCGCAGTTTGAAAACAGCACTGTACCGGATTATGAGCTTGTGTGCACAGACCGTGACTTGTTCATCTTTCTGTTGCCAAGTGCTAGTATAGTGCCTGACACTGAGTAGGTGCTCAGTAGATGTTGATTGAATGAACTGGTAGTTCAAAAAAGGAATAAGAGGTGAAATCAGTGTTATAAAAGGAGTAGAAGTTTTTGGCAGTGACGTTTTTGGATGTGATAAAGGCAAAGCACTTTCAGTACTCATGTTTGGTATGAGATTTTTGTTTGTTTGTAGGTAATAGAAACCAGTGTTAGCTAACTCAAGCAAAGAAGAATATATTAAAAGGATTCAGGGTATCTCAGAGCTGAAGGGGAGAAGTGCACCTTGTGACTTGGAAAGGGATTGAAACTGAGGACTGGAAAGCCTTTAAGAGATCAGACATGTTGCCATGTTTTTCATCTCTGCTTCTCTCTGCTTGGCTGCCTTTTTCTTTTCTGCAGAATGATTCCCTCTGCTCCTCAGTCCACATGACAGTATTTCCAGAGCTCCTGATTGATTTTATATTTTGGCTGAGGTCTTTAATATTGCATGTGGCTTGTATGTGGTAGAATAAATTAGTCTTTTGATATGTCATGTATACTGTTAGTAGTCTCAAATCACTAGTTTTAGATCAGATATCCTATTCTTAGTGCAGGCTTTCTGTAAAATGGTTTTGTTTTACTTACTGGGTCAGATGAATACACATTGAGTACATGTGTGTATCTTATAATTATTGCTTGCAAAAGTGTTAATTAATTTAGCACACTTTCTCAGCACATGATCCTGGTACTAAGTTAGGTTGCAGAATGGCTACAAAGATGAATATAATATACTGTATTTAGAATGACTTTTCCACTTGAAGGTTATGGCCCTGTTCCAGTAAAGTATACGAAGTCATACACAGATGAGCTATGTTCATGGTGTTAGTTCAAAATTAGTCTTCAGTTTTTCCATGTCTGCTTGTCTTGTTTCTCATTTTTATCTCTATCCTTCTCACCCAAGATGAAGACCTTAATACTTTGCATTTTGGCCCTTTTTCCACTTTTTTGGTTCACTATTTGTATTCTACATGTAGGATCAGTTTTTTATTCTAATATCAGTTCTTATAGCCTGACCTATGGTGCCCATAGCTGTGAATTGCCATCAGAGGAGTCTTTACTAGGCATGGCATTGCATCCTGGCTCCCTCTGGGACCCAAGCCAGAAAAACAAGAGAGCTGGACCGGAAAATAATGGTTCCCGTCTTCAGGAAATACATCGACTGATGGAAGCAATAAAATCACAGATGTTTTTGCTTGTTTGTTCTTGAGACAGGGTCTTATACACCAGACTAGAGTACAGTGGCACAATCATAGCTCACTGCAACCTCAAACTCCTAGATTCAAATGATCCTCCTGCCTCAGCCTCCCGAGTAGTTGGGACTACAGGTATGGACCACCATGCCTGGCTAAGTTTTTAAGAATATTTTTGTAGAGATGAAGTCTTGTCATGTTGCCCAGGCTGGTCTCAGACTCCTGGCCTCAAGTGATCCTCCTGCCTTACCCTCCCAAAGTGTTGGGATTATAGGTCTGAGCAACCATGCCCTGCCCAGAGATGTTTTTAAGATAGCATTGTAAATGTCATAACTCAAGTTTGAACAAAATGCTATCAGAATATTTATACCAGTGCCTGCCACATATTTGGGCCCCCAGAAAAACTTTTGGAAAGAATCAGTAGATGAATGGGAGTGTCCATCTGGTACAGTTACTGACAGCCTCATTGAAAAGGTAACATTTTGAGCTAATTTCTGCAGGATTTGTAAAGTTTGGATGATAGGTAGGCAATGGATTGTGTAGTTTTACTGTAAGAACAGCTTGCATACAAGAACTAAGTTGTCAATTGATGGAATACCTTTGAGTGTGAATGTGAATGTAGTATTGATTACATGGGAGAATAGCTGAAGGTATTGGTTAGGGCCAGGTTGAGAAAGGCTGCTTAGACCGTGGTAGAGAATTTCGACTTTATTCTTTAAGAGCTACCTGAGAGTTTCCAGTGGAGGAGTAGTGGGAGAAGATTTGTTCTTTTGAAAGGTAACTCTGGTCAGTGTTAGCCTGAAGTAGCAAGAGATGGTTAGTATGAATATGATTAAGATGCTATTAAATACTGTTTTAAAAGTCTATGCAAGAGATGATGAAGGCTTCATCTAAGGCTGTAGCAGTGAGGGTGAAAAGGAGAATTTATATTTGATGTATTTTAGGGAGCTAAACTTTTCAGTACTGTTTGCTCCAACACAGAGCCAGATTTACAATAGTCTGCTTCATTCAGTGTACCGGGGCAGAAGTTAATAAAGCTGAGCCCTGGGTATACCATCCCCATCACTGTGTCCTCCATCATGACTCTGATCTTGTGTCTACCTGGTTAATCATCCTTTAGCTCTGTCTCCAGTTTTCTAATCTTGCAATTACTCCTTGGACCTAACTACAGATATTTGGTTTGTTTTTTTGTCTTTTTGCCATAAATGAGTGACACTCATTTGTGGGTTCTTTGGATGCTAAAGCAAACAGAAAACAAGAAAGAAACAGTCTTCTGGGGAAGGTATCAGTTACAATAAGTGGTGATAAATGCTTTAATGGAGGCATGGACAGAATACTGTGGAAGCTAGGAGAAAGGATTGCCTAATGCTCCTTGGGTCAGCTAGGGCAGAGGAGAAAATGTTTTAGCTTGGTGTTGGTGGATGAGTAGGTATGTCACATAGGAGAGAAGTTTGAAGTACCTGTGGGATAGTCAGGTGAAGTGGACCAGGAGATGCCTGAAGTGATGGATCTAGAAGAGCAGTAGGTCTTGATCTTGACTGCCCATTAGGGAAACTAGGCAACAACAAAATCATGCCTGAGCCCTATTCATAGGGATTCTGATTTAATTTATTTGAGAGGTGGAGCCAGCTTGATATGTCTTAAAATTGACTGAGGTAATGATAATGTGCAGCCAGGGTTCATAATCACTGTAATTCAGCAGAGTGGTTTTTCTGGAGAAAGTGGAGCATAGGTGATAGCCGAAGCCTTGGATATAGATTAGTTTGGGAACAGAGAGAATGAGAAAAAAATAGAACCAGAGACAAAATCCTTAGGGAACACCAGCATTGTGGTAGGTAGCAAAGTGGTGGCCAGCAAAGGAGAACCTGCAAATATAATTCCTAACTCTTAATTGCACTCTGTTTTAATTTAGGTTATTAATGTATATTTTGCATAGTTTTTCCCTCTTGTGACTTAGAGTGGATATCAGGTATCAGGACATACCTTAAATGCCTGATTCATGTGTCTGTTGTTATTGACAGACTGATGCAACTGATAAACATTAATCCTATTATTATTGATGTAGGAAATCATGACCTTTAATTCTTATCAATAGCAAATACCTATCTCTGCTTCCAAGTTTATTTAAAAGAATTCATGAAAGTAACAATTTCCAAAAATCCATTTTATTTTCTGAATTCAAAGTCACCTGCCATTTTTGCCATAAATTCTTTGAGGCATGAAATAGCCTGCCAGTTGTCTATTGCTCTCAAAGTTAATGAATGGTTATCAATTTATCATGGGTAATAACCTAGCTGCAAATTGTAAAGAAAGCATTCTATCACTTCCTAGCATTTTTGCCTCAAGGCATTGTCTGCCTTTTCTATAGTATCTGCCTTTTCTATAGCATTTAGAGGCTCACTGTCCCTAAAGCTTTTAATAGAGCCCATTTCTTACTTGGAAACCTCTTAACATTTGGTAATATCACAGTGAAATATTAGCTGGTTATATCTTGCTTTGTGTAATAGAACTTGTATAAATAAAATTTCTCAGTGTAGGATTGTAAATAAAATTTCTTGATGTACATTCAACCAGTACAGCATGATAGTTTTAGAGATATTTAATTTTTATTTCCAATTCATATTCCATTCAATCCTTACAAGTAAAGTGTGTTGGTTTTCCAGCTCTCTAGTGTCTTAGTTATGTTGTTAATGATTGGAAAAATATTGGACTGTTCCTTGGACTGTTTCAAGGAACCTTAGTTTTAAAGGCATACTTTTCCTCTTCTTAAAAAGTGAGAAATCCTCTGTAACATGATTTCTTTCAGATCAGGAACTTGGCTTGACCTTATTTAAAAAACAAGCAAATAACTGTGTCCATGTCTTATTAAATTTTGCATTTCAGGCACCAAGCACAGTATCATTACTCAGCAAATATTTGTTGCATTAATGTGAAACATTACCCCAGTTATAAATTTCTTGTAGAGTGGGTTATCCTAGGGATGGTAGGACATTTATTTAACCCCATATGTGGCTTTTATCACAGCACGGTAAGTAGAGAAGACTGCACAGCTACATGTGCTTATTTTCAGTCACTAACTTAATTTCAGTACCAGTTCTTTTATTGTTAAAGAGCTACCTTTAAGAGTTTGCATTCAGTCCTGTTCTATATAAGAATTGAGTACTTTTATCTGTTTCGTTTGGCTCATTCAGCAAGAGCCTAGTTCAGTGGCTTGTTAAATTAGTTATGGTTGGTTAAATTAATTCATGAATATGATTTAATGAAGTAGGAGAATAAACATTACTGAGATTTCTTTGAGGTTTTAGTATGTTTTTAATAATTTCTCATCATTTATTACTATTGCTATAGATTATTTACCTGTGTACATTTCAAAAGCCTCCAAATCCTTTCAGCTTCTAAAAGTTGGAGGAAATAAAATTCTGCTCTGATTGATTGCTTCTTAGATTTTTATTCCTAAAATCTAGATGAAAAATTAGAGAAATTCTCCCATTATTTGTTTGCCCTATTCATTTCTTTTCATGTGTTGTTTTGTTGTCTTAATGTGTTTGTTTCCCCAAGCGTGTAATAAATATTTCTCTTGATGGAACCATATCTTGCATTTCATTTTAACTGCTGCAGAATTGTACACATAGTAGGAACTCCATAAATAATGGTTGACTGGTTACTTGACTGACTGATTAGGTATGGGGCTAACTGTGACAGTTAAAAGCTTTTTCCCTCATCTCAATGCATAGCAGCTTCTTTATGGATGCATATCTGTCTCATAAAAATATTTCCTAGAGAGAATCCCAGTTTCCCTTGTTAACTCGTTTCATAGTTGAATGATCCTTACCTTTTAGGGGGCATTGTTGTGTTTATTTATTCAGGATTTCTCTTTTTGCAATGTGAACAATTTCTTCACATGTGACCTAATCCAACTCAGGTGGTCTTTGAAGGAGCTGTCTTTAGGCATTAACTGTGCAACCTTAGTCCAGGCCTTTAACTGGAATTGGAGCCAATTAGATGATCCAATTGTTCCATCAGTTCCCCACCTGACTTTGATGCTTATGTAGTAGTTAAAATGGTGACTGTGGTATGAGCACAGTAGAGATTTACTAATACTTTGCAGAAAAGCTTTCCTGTATCATGTGCATGTTCTTGGGCTGGTAACACAAGAGAATAAATTTGTTGAGGGTTGGCCTAAGAGATTGGGCATAATTGGGTTAGCTGACAAAACTCATATGTATTGTGATCACCCGATCCAGGTAGGTGGCAAAAGTGTGGGCCTTTTTAGTGTTGGTTTGTTTCCTACTCTGCCAATTTACTTAGGTGCCTGAGGAGCCCTTTGAGTCAGTCCACACCTTTTGAATACCTGACTTCTTGTAAATTTGGAGTTCATGTTCACTGATAAACCAGCAGAGTTGTAAATTTTTATTCAAATAGGAACTATTTCTTTTTATTTCCATTTATTTTACCTTTTTTGGTCAGTGTAAGTGCCATCTTTTTTTTTAAACAGTATTTCTTCTAAGTTTTTTTTATATATAGAAACACTATTAACTTTTTACATTATTTTGTAATCAACTACTGTACTGAAATTCTCACTTCTAATGGTGTTCCAGCTTTTTTCCCCCCTGAGTTTTGTAAATACAATCATATCATCTGCATATATAGCTACTTTTGCCTCTTTCTGTCCAGAGTTTCTGTATAGAGTTTCATGTAGCATAATGGGGAAAAGCATGGGCTCTGGAACCACTGTTGCTGGAGTTTTATGCCTGTCTTTCCTAACTTGCTCGCTATGTGCTTTGGGCAAGTTACTTATGTTCTCTGTTCCTCAATCTTTTCCTCTGTAAAATGGAATAATAATAGTATTGCCTCATAGGATTATGAAGATTATATGAATTAAATGATTCAATATTGGTAAAGTGTTTAGAACAGTGTCTGACACATAAGTAATAAACACCATAAAAGTGTGTTAAATAAAAAATATAACATCTTTTTTCCTTAGTACAGTACTTCTAGATCAATATTAAAAAATGAAGATAGGCTTTCTTTATTTCTTCCAAACATCAACAGAAGTGCTTGTATGTTTCAATGTTTAGTGTTTCAATAATGTTTCCAATAAAACATTGGAAAGTATGGACTGATTGGAATTTTTATATTTTTCATTTAGATTAAGGAAATAGTTATCTATTGTTACTTTGCTAAGGGTTAAAATCAAGAATGATTTTAAAATTTTGTCCTGCCTTTTTGGTATCTACTGACAGGGTCATTACTTTTTCTTTTTTGACCTGTTTATGTGGTTAGATTATGTGAGTAGATTTTAGATAATATTGAACTATCCTTGCATTACTGGAATAAACACTTTGTGCTTGTAGCTTATCTTCCATTTAGTGTACTTCTGAGTTTGCATTAGTATTACTTTTAAAGCTTTTGCGTTAATATTCATGAGTGAGATTTGATAGTAATTTTCAATTTTTTGTCAGGTTTTGGTATTCCTGTGATGCTGTAAATATTTGACAACTTTCCTCCTTTTTCTAAATCCTACACAAGTTTAAATTGTATAATCTATTCTTTTAAAATTTCAAAGAATGTTAAATTAGGACAGGAACTGAGAGATTTAGTTCAGTTCAGTTATCTTAGTTTTATAGATGAAGAAACAGTGGCTTGTTTACAGCTGCTTATGGCAACTACTTGGGGATAAGGGGTTGGGATTGTACTGTGAAGGTGAGGAAATAACATTTATTGAGCATTAGGCATTTTAAAACTAGTATCATACTTTTGATGTCTCCCTTAGATTTAGGTTTTGCTTATTTGATATCTAAAGTTAGAGTAAAAAATTCTATTGATTTTTAAAAAAATACATTATTTTTTTAGGGCAGTTTTAGGCATACAATAAAATTGAGCACAAAGTACAGAGAGTTCCCACATACCCCCCTGCCTCTATGTGTGCACAGCCTCCTCCACCACTGACATTCCCCCCCAGAGTAGTACATTTATTGTAATCGATGAACCTGCAGTAACATCATTATCCCCCAACGTCTGTAGTTTACATTAAGTTCACTCTTGGTATTGTACGTTCTATGGGTTTAGACAGATGCATAGTGACATATATCTACCTTTATGGCATCATACAAAGTAGTTTTGCTGCCCCCTAAATCCTCTGTGCTCTGCTTATTCATCCTACCCTCCCTCAAACCCCTGGCAAGTGGTTATCCTTTTGTATCCATAGTTTTGCCTTTTCCAGAATATCATATAGTTGGAATCATACAGTATGTAGCCTTTGCAGATTGACTTCTTTCACTTAATGATATTCATTGAGGGTTCCTCCATGTCCTTTCATGGCTTGATAGCTCATTTATTTTTAGTGCTGAATAATGTTCCATTGTCTGGATAAAATTCTATTTATTTTGAACGGCTGAATATCTTTCTTGAAGATATTTCCATCTCTTTTTAATCTCAGAATTTTGTCAGTTAACAGATATTTCTGAAAGCCAACAAAGTGCTTTGTCACTCTCTTGGGACCCTGGGGTTATAACAATGATTAAAACAGACAAGGACTATGTCTCCTGGCATAATTTCCAGAACCCAACAGGAGCCTGCTGAATATTTGTGGTTGAAATATGTTTGCTCATGGCCCATCAACCCATTTGGAAATTGTCTTCTTTTGCGAATTTCCAAATGTGGTAATATACATTTATTTACACTAGGTGGTGGTAGAATCATGTATACTGAACAGTCTGTACTGTAATTAAGTCATTAATTGTTTGCTTATAAATATAGTTCTCTTTATAATGAGTAAAATTTAAATTTGTTTATATTAATTCACTAGAATGCAATCATTAATTAAAAGAACTTTTAATACATCTTTTAGAATAAATCCCAGTAAGTATAATTTCTCAAATTCTTAAGTTTGTCTTCCTTTGTTTAATAATGAAGCATTATTGAGATTCAGCTACATGCTAGGCATTGTGCTAGTGTTGAGGATTCAGTGTTGAGTATGTCAACATATTTGTCAACTTTTTATCCTTGAGATGTCACAATTTAATGAGGGAGACAGACATGAAAAGAGATTAAGTGTAGTGAAATGCATGTGTCTTAAGCGTACCATTTGATAAGTTTTGACAAATGCACATACTTGTGTAAGCAAAATCCCCGTCAAGTTCTAGATCACTACCATCTTGGGTGGTTATTTTTAAGGCCTGCAGGCTGAGTAAGCAGAAGCAACAAGTTGAGAGAAGAATGGAAATAATCAAACCAAGCATTTCCTGGGACAGTAGCCTGGTTTCTTGAGTTATTTATCAGTTGAAATTCAGCCTTCGGGAATCCTGGATATACTTTAGTTCTGTCCATGACATTTTACATGAACTGGTTTTGGTCATTTTCTGTCACTGTAGTGACCCATGCCAGAAGACCCATCCTTTACTTTCCAAGATGAAGGACTTGGCTCTATACTCCTAATAACATAACTTAAAAACAAACAAAACAGGCTGGGCGTGGTGGCTCACGCCTGTGATCCTAGCACTCTAAGAGGCCGAGGTGGGCAGATTGTTGGAGCTCAGGAGTTCGAGACCAACCTGAGCAAGAGTGAGACCCCTGTCTCTACTAAAAAAATAGAAAGAAATTAGCTGGACAACTAAAAAAATATATATATAAAAATTAGCCGGGCATGGTGGCACATGCATGTAGTCCCAGCTACTCGGGAGGCTGAGGCAGGAGGATCGCTTGAGCCCAGGAGTTTGAGGTTGCTGTGAGCTAGGCTGATGCCACGACACTCTAGCCTGGGCAACAGAGTGAGACTCTGTCTCAAAACAAAACAAAAAAAACCCCAAATAAACAAAAAAAATAATTTCCAAACCGAATAACAACAGGTTATTGAATCACAGGATTAAATGTTTCAGAGCTGGAAAACATAGCCCTGTGAAAGCAACTAACTTTATTGAGCACTTACTCTTTGCCAGGCACTGTACTCCTTTGTGTTCATCATCTCTTCTTAGGGCAGCCCCAAGCAGCAGGTGGTTAGTGCTGCCTTCATTGAGGACACTGATGTTCAAAGAGATTATAGTACTTGCATAAAGTCATAGCTAGAGAAGT
>CAUYSK010021627.1:0-25605 GCA_963575035.1 Avahi laniger
CTGGAACGCATTCTACTAAGTGAGGTATTCCAGGAACGGAAAGACAAGCACCGCATGTACTCACCATCAAATTGGTATTAACTGATCAATACATAAGTGTACATATAAGAATAACATCTATTGGATGTTGGGCAGGGGGGAGGGGGAAGGGGAGGGGGGGAGAAGGGAGGAAGGGACGGGTATATGCATACACAAAGAGTGCAATGTGCACCACCCAAAGAATGGACATATTTGAAATTCGAACTTAGGGGGAAGGGGGAACAAGGGCAACATACGTAACCTAAATATCTGTACCCCCATAATATGCTGAAATAAAAAAAAATGTGTCTAAAGAAGGCATAATTTTTGGCATAAAATAAATCTTTAAACAGATTACTCTTATTTTCAAATATGAAAAAATTTCACACTTTTTCTCCTCATTTATTTATTGCATGGTGTTTGTATCTTTCCTCATCTACTATCAAATCTTTGATTAGACTTTTATGGGCTTCTTATATTTTCTTAGATGCCATCTAAAATACACATCTCTCGATTGGCATTGATCGATTTATAAATTCTTATACATCTATGTTTTCTTAATATGTGTTTTGAATATTATTTATATTGTATCACAATTCTTAATTTATCTTTTTTATTTCTTCAAGAAAATGATATAAAATAAAGTGAAATATGACTATATATTAGGCATTATCATTGTTATTATTATTGATCATTAGAAGCAAGCTCCATGCCTCACACAATAAAAGTACAGATAAAATATATCCAAATACATGATGAATCACAAGTAAAATAAAATCAAATGTATTCATTTGAATAATCTTCCTCTTGAACAAGCTCATTCAGTCATGAGCAATATGTATCCTTGACTGATAGAGAAATTAAACACTCATTAAGATAGATTTAGTTCTCAGTTACTGGATACTTTATATAGTGTCTGACAAATGATATGTGAATAAGTTTGTGTTGAATCAATAAAATTATGAAATACCCATTAGTTAATTATTCACTTATTGAAAAATGCACAACCATTAGGAAATACTCTATCTTGCATAGTGTATAGCATTGGTTAATTGACCATTTTATTTATTTATTTAATAAATAATAATATATTCATATCATATGTCAGGTAGTCTGCAAGAGCACAGGAATGTATAATTTTTTGGAATATGAGTCTTCCCCTCTATGAGATTCATCTATCTGTCTTCCACTCTAGATTCTGAAAATGTCAAAGGCTAAGTTCTAAGAGTCTTTTTTTAGGATATCTAGAATTTAATAGATGACATCTTCTAGACTCTGTGGTGTGTTGCCAAGGTTTCTACAAATCTCAGGATTGGAGCATTCATTGTCCCAGTCACTGGCAGCATTGATGGTTAACAGCTTCCCCTTGAGTCTTCCTTCCCGGAGTATGCCTTTGGCTGAACAGAGCCAACTTACTCCTTAGCCCATTTTCCATAGCTGAAGGAGCCTCCTAGCCTCATCCGACAACATGAAGGAAGTGGGTATAAACAGACTTGCTTCAACTCGGACAACTGTGCAGGGACATCCCAAATCCAGAGCTTCCTGTTGGAGAGCCCCGTGCCTTTGTTTTGACAGTCATGCTGCCCAAGTGTGATGGTTAATTTTATGTATCAACTTGACCGGTGGAAATTGTGCCCAGATATTTTAATCAAACACTATTTTCGGTGTATCTGTGAGGATGTTTTTGGATGAGATCAGCATTTAAATCAGTAGACTGAGTAAAGCAGATTATTCCCCCTAACGTGGGTGGGATCCATCTGATCATTTAAAGAAAGCCCTGTCTACAACAAAAAGGCTGTCCTTCTCTCCAGCAAGAAGAATTTTTCTTCTGCATGACTGCCTTCACCTATGATATTGCTTTTGTTTCTATCTTTGGACTCAGACTAAAGCATCAGTTCTTTGTCTCCAGCCTGCTAGCATTTTGACTGGAATTATACCATCAGTTCTCTTGTGTCTGCAGCTTGCCAACTGTCTATCTTGGGACTTGTCAGCCTTCACATCTTTATGATAAATCTGCATATGTATGTACTATGTATGTATGTATCTCCTGTTGGTTCTGGTTCTGTCTCTGAAGAACCCTAATACACCAACTTTTTTATTCCTTTTGCATCTTTAACTTTCCACAGGTGTGGTTACCAAGAGGAGTTCCCCAATAAACTTCCTGCATGTGCATAGGTCTTAGAGTTACTTTTTGAAGATCCAATTCGTGACAGTTTCTAGCGCCTAAGCACACACTGAACACTAGATAATTTTCTTTATTGTGTTGTAATTTTTTGAAAGCAAAATCTATGTATTTGTTTAAAAAATTCTAACTTACTGTTGTCATGTGCAAAAACATATGCAAAGTAATTATCTTGAATTACATTTTCAGTGATTGTGACTATACTAACCTACTAATCCTTCTGGTATTTGAGTTCATTGTATACCTTTTATGCTTCACTCATTTTGAATACCATCTTATTCTCCTTTTTATAATTTCTACATGAGTTTCTTTCCTTCACATTTAACTACTACTGCTACTAACTTTCTCATTTTCCATCATGATCTCAACTCGATTTTATAGCTCTGAGAATAATAAAACATCTAAAACAACTTTCATCCTCCAATTAAAATAACATTTATAAAACAATGAATGTAGGCTTAATATTTGGTCACATTATAGAGGATTCTGGATTTTCAGAGGGGGTAAGTTGAAGGGATTAGGGAGGATTGAGAACATAAAAGATGATGTATGAGAGGTAAAGACAATACAGTGCTAACTTTCTTATTTTGACTAAGTATTCATAATTATTATTATTAAAAATATATTTCCAATACTTATATTTTATGGGTATGTAGGGCTGATAAACTGCATATCTCAGCAGGCTTGGTTTTGTTCATCCATTGCTGTTCTGGTTTCTTTAGTTCTCCTGATCTGATTTCCCCAACTTACCCTACAAAGAACAGGGAGGATAAGAAACAAAGAAAATGAAACAAATATGAGGAATAAGGAAAACCAGTTTTGGCTAACCTGTTTTTTTATAATATTCATTAGGGATACTCTTGAGTCTCTAGGATATTTAAAAACATCCATTTGAACTATGGCATTATCTTGTCTGGTTTTGACAGTCTTATTTATGTCACTATTGTATCTTTATAAAGTTTATATAAGTTACAGCATTTTCAAATTGCTTCAAATCACAATAGAGTTTCCATTAAAAAAGACATTGGAAATCAAAATCCATATAATAAAACTCAAGGAACAAGAGTTTTGAAAACTGACTTTAAATAGTATATTCTTCGTAATTTTGATTAACAAACTTTCAGTTTCGATTTTAATAACACTTGCCTCATACCTACTTATTTTTTATTATTCTGGGAGATTAGGAGCTATGTTCTGTGTTTTTTTAATTGTGAAGTGGGTGTGTGTGTACCTACCTGTGTTGTGCCTGTGCTCACATGTGCTTGTGTGTATGTCTGTGTGTATTTTCCTACAGAAGTGTTTATATATATATATAATATATAATATATATAATATATATAAGTATATATGAATATATTTTACAAATAGGAAAAAAAGGAAGAGTAAAACATATATATTTTTAGTGGAGCTTCCCTTACAAAGTATGTTTACCTTTGGCTTTATTATAAGGCATAAAATACTAGCAGTAAAGTCAAGTAGAAAACTGAACAGTTCCTTCAATTGCCTCCACTAACAATTTCAAACACAATCATTGCATTCTACACAAATTGTTCCAAATTTGAAACACCCTGAGTCAAATGACATGAAAGAAAGATGAGTAATAAATGTTCAAAGGCTTCTAAAAGTTATTACTATTACAGTATCTGACATGGATTGTCATATTGATTACGACTGAACAATGAAACATACCCACAAGCAATCATATGTATTTTAGCTGATGATTCACTTTGTAAGCTTCTGTTCTCATTCAAAAAGTATCCACTTTAGGACTTTGATTTGACTTTCTACGTTTTTTTCTTTGTTTAATAACAGTCTTGGATATTAAACCTTCATTTCAAACCGCTTGATCAATATGGTGCTGTTTTTAAGTGGTGGCTCTAATAAATGTTAAACTGCACCTTTGCATTTACTAAAAACAATTCAAAATAGATTGTAATAAAAAGCACAAGGCATTACATAATGCTATGCAGAGCATAGCAAAACTGCAAATTTACCCAATGATTATAACCACTTATAAAAATTGGTTTGAACTAAAAAAATTTCATGAAGCACATTATATAATCTTTTGAATATGTTAAAGGTACCCTCTATGTTACCAGTAAACATGTTTAATCCCTACTTTTCTCATTTTTTCTGCCTTTCATCATATTTATTTCTATTGCTAAAGATAATTTGAAGTAAATACTTATTTTATAAACACTATGTTAGCAATTGAAAACAAATTAACTTTTAAGTAGTTAAATAAAAATTCATAAATAAAAGGTAGAGTTTTTATTGGGCCCTTTATAAAACAATGTAGGAAATTAGCATTTCACAAGTGCTAGGAGCAATACTGATACATTCTGAGGATGATGGGAAGGAATGAATGCACAAAGGTAGTGCACAGTGAATCGCAAAAATGACCACAGGCTCTTTGAGGGGAAAGTCTTGCTCTTATACATTTGTATACATATTAAGCATATATCAAAGGCACTTTACATGCTCTTTGCATTCTGAATGATAAAATAGTTAGGAAAGTGGAGGGGATACATTAGTGTATATCCAGAAATTTTTTCATTTAGATTCACATATTTATCAAACAAATGTTTTGCAGAGGGAACACAATCATATGAACAGGATGAGTTTCACTAAAGAACTACCTGTTTATAAAATTAGTTCACATTCTGATATCTCTCTCCCTTAAAACTAGAATAGGTCCAAATCTTCCACTTGTCAATACTTCATAGACCTCTCTATTTCTAAAAGTCCAGCATATGGAATATCTTACAACATATTTCAATTACATAAAATAATTTAAAAAAATAAAATCTTACAATGTTTGATATAATGAAGTTTATGAAAGTGATTTGTCCAATATCACTGAAAGCAAGATGAAAGAGTTTCTGACATTCCTAAAAATATCCAAGGACGAGAAAATAAAGAAAGATGATGTAGTCATGAAGACTTCAGTTGCATTTATTTTGAGTACTAAGGAATTAACAGAGATCCTTGGACAATGGAAAATCCTAAGAATATTGTCTCAAAATGAACTTCATATTCATTTTAAGAGATAATACAAATATAAAATGCAACATTTTATCTTGCTGTCATATTTTTTCAAAAAAATATTTAAGGAAATATCAACTAATGAGCTCTTGTTCTTTCTATAAATTTTAACCCATAGGTATAGCTTTCACAATATTTTATAAAGAGCAAAATAAACTACTTTTAATATTTTCTAATGTTATTTTATAAGAAAATATGCAAATCAAACTTTTAAGATAACTATTTAGTAAAATATTTTGATATTTGTTTTATTTCAAATGCATTTGTTTTTTAGAGCATGATTTGTTACTAAATATTCTCCATACTGAATGCTTCCTTATAGTTTGCACTAGCAACTTGTCTCATAATCGAAGACATTTGGATACATATTACGTGATTTAAACTTTGATTTGAAAAGAGTTCCCAGGCTGAAACCATATTTATTTCTTTCTATACCTGTTTGTTCAGTTCAATTGTAGATCTGTATAAATGTAATCTCTTGTTCTCAGGAAATTTAGAATATAATAGATTTATATCAATACATTGTGTTAAGTGCCTTGGCAGCAATACTTCAATCACACGGTGCTACATAAAAACATCAAAGAGGGGACATTTACAAGAATCTTCTACATTTCCAGAGTCTAGAAAAAACACAATTGTGTTATTAAATGGCTTTGATATTTATATACAGATAGACTGTTGGTCTCTCTATTATACCTTAAAATAAACTTAAAATCTTTATCTCCAAATATCCGAATCGGCTCTTCCTCCTCTAGACTTCTCTACTTCTATCATTTATACCAAATTGTATCAATTATTGATACAAAGCATAATTACCTTTGTCACCTTCTCATATTTCCCTTCATGCTCCACCCCTTGCATCATCAGTTAAAAACAAAAACAAAAACAAAAAACAGCCTTACTCATTCTGTTGACTAATCATTCAGATTTGAATATCCAGTGAAACAACATTATTCTAAGTGCTCATGGTCTGATTAATTCAGTTATGCAACAAATATCTACTGAGCACCTACTGATTCATTTATATGCAAAATATCAATTGAGGTAACATGGCAGTGAGTATTTCTTAATGTTTCTTGTGTAATCAAAATGTGATAATTTTGGAAAAAAGATGGTTCAGAAAATAATTAGCTCTTTGCAGCAAAATAAAAACCAAAGATGAGGAAAAATCATTATAGGTAGAATCCTAGATATAGAGAAAAAAAAACTAGGTAAGCAATATTCAGAGAAGTAAAAAGTAACCAATGATAAAGCCTTCTTTCATGTAAATTATACATATATTTTTAAAGTACTTACCCTCTACTCATTTTAATCATTAAATCATCCATCCCTCGTCTCTTTTTTCATCTCATCTACTATTTAAAATATGGCACATTCTTTTTAAAGACATTGCTCTGGAGCCTGCTCTCTTCCTATTCAAATTTGGACTGAATGATTTATGGGCTTAATACAGAAATATTATGATTAATTGATTTATTTGCATGAAAATTCTAAGTTACAACTTTAACATTATGAAATATCTTATATTCATGCTGTCCTCCATTTGATATTCACTGTTTTTTGCTGGATGTGTCTTCCTAAGAAATGATGCATGGGAGAGAACATGTCTGAGTTCTTATATATTAGAAAATGTATTTTATTCTACATTAATGCTTGAAAGATAATTTTTAAGGACATAAAATTGATGAAACATAATTATCTTACCTCAAGAGTTGGAAAGCACTTTCTGATGTCCTCTGGTGTAGCTTTACTCATGATAAAACAGATGTCAGATAATTTTTATTTATTTTCTGGAATTTTTGTAATTATGTCTTTATTCTTAGATGTCCTGATATATAATTAAGATCTACTTATGACTTGCTATTGTTCTTCTCTTGTAAAGGGATTAATTTTATTAGTAGTAGTTTCATTCATACGTACATACACACATATATGGGATATTTTTGGTGATATGTATTATTGTACAACTGAACTTGATGAAGAAATTATCAAAGAAAAATTTATAAAAATATTTTTATGAAAATAAGACTTCATAACTATATGTATTATATAATATGTTTAAGGCACATATATACACATACACACATCTATGTCTATATCTACGTGTAGACCACATCTATAGAACATATACAGGCTTCTGGTTTCTGTGGGATTGTGCTTCTTATTTTCCACAGTTTTTGAAAATAATTTTAAATGTACAGTAAATATTAAATGAATGCATTTTTATTAATTTATGATGTAATACAGTATATGGCAAGAGAACTTTTTCTTTATAATCTCTGAACTAAAATTTATATAATTTAACTGGTTTTGTCATTACTTATTACTGTTGTCAAATGTAAAAGCAAGAATCTGTATACAGATATTCCAAATGTTTCATATTGAGGATTTTGAATATCATATATTACCTTCCAACATATTTGCAGTGCCATTTAGAAACTCAGAATTATTTTTTCAGAAATAAATATTCACATATCTAATCATACTTTTTTGACATCATCACATGTATGAGGTTTAACTCAAGGTATTTTCACTTTCTAACTTTTGTCATTTTTTTCTTGATATATAAGATCAGTATGCAAGGCTATGTCATTTTTCCACCACACATTAATAATCAAAGAGTAGTTTTTCCTGCAGGAGTTGTGTCAGGGCAATTTGACAAACAGTGCTTTGAAGGATCATGACCTTGAAGGTCTCTAGCAAGCCAATTTCTGAATTTGAAGAGGCTGTCAAATTGAATTTCAAAGAACAGTATATTACTCTCCATGATTAAGACTGGAGATACCCTAATCAATGGTTTTTATTTTTCAAAATTAGACTGTAATTAGATAATAAGATCCATACACAACTAATTAGAATCAAAATTGTCTAATGAAAGAAGCATGGTGTGTAAAAGAGTATATATTGATGTTTTGCTTACATCCGTGCTTTTATCTGTGTGTTGGAAAAGCCACAGATGTGGTTCAGTTTGCATCCAGTTCAATTTTACTAGGTGATTAAAATATTTAATGAATATGCTGTTCAAATCACAAATTTTGTCATTGCAGAAGGTGAAGACATGTGACAGGAAAAGTTAAAACTGTGAGTGTTAGCTTGATCTGTTAAATTAGATCCAAGCAATTGTAATTTCCTGCAGCAGAAGTGACAGTGAGTCAGGTATATGATAATGATACTGCGTTATAACTCTCTCTACAATTTACGTGGTGTAGCGTTATTATGTCTGTCAGTTTAGGGTAACTACTAGAAAACTTTATAGATTTCTTTTAAAATTATTAATTTTATTTTCAGAAGGATAGGAGAAATATTTAGGGAAGCAGGAGACTTTCAAATATTGAAGTTTCAAACAAAATATTACTATAGGGCATTTAAAAACATTTGTATGAGAATAGGTAAAAAAAAATAGCATTTATAATGAAATTTGAAGTTCATATTCCCATTAAAATATACCTACACACATATACATACACAAACATACAGTTCACATTTACAAAACCAATCATTTTTCTTATGTAGCTAATATTATAAAGATTAATATTCTGAGGGATAACTATTATGTAATTATGAATGTCACAAAAAAGATTTTTGTTAAAGGAAAATATTTTCTGGAAGTTATATTTATGAAAATATTTCTCCTTGTATATAGAGTCATAAAGTTCATATATAATCAAACTGTTATTCAAGTTACTCAAACTATTGTCCATGTCCAAAAAATTATAAAAATAGATTACTTTAGTCCAATTCTTATTTCAATATTTATACAGAAAATATCAAACTTACATTAGTAAATTTAACAATGACAATGAGAACTGTAGTTATTGCTGAACTGGCAGCAACTGTGAGAACCAAAATGTTCCCCAGTATACAAAGACAGTAAAAGAACTTAAGTACAACATTGCAGCCTTGAAAATAAAATAGTATTCATAAATCATAAGATAGTAATCCTCATTTTTATGTTGTGTTTATTATAATGGCATTTCTAGTTAAATCTCTAAGCTATTTCTTCATTTCTGCTTGTTCAATGTTTTTTTTGTTTGTTTGTTTTTTGTTTTTTTTTTTGAGACAGAGTCTCACTGTGTTGCCCGGGCTAGAGTGCCGTGGCGTCAGCCTAGCTCACAGCAACCTCAAACTCCTGGACTTAAGCGATCCTCCTGCCTCAGCTTCCTGAGTAGCTGGGACTACAGGCATGTGCCACCATGCCTGGCTAATTTTTTTTCTATATATATTTTTAGTTGTCCAGATAATTTCTTTCTATTTTTAGTAGAGATGGGTCTTGCTCTTGCTCAGGCTGGTTTCGAACTTCTGAGCTCAAACAATCCGCCCGCCTTGGCCTCCCAGAGAGCTAGGATTACAGGCGTGAGCCTCCGCGCCTGGCCTGTTCAACCTTTTTATTTCTCAAAATATTTGAATTTACACTTTAAACATTCAATCGTAAGAATGAAGTTTTTCATACACTTAATCAATGAAAGTATTTATTAGGTTTATACCATGCGGCAGGACCTTTCTATGCAGTGAGGGTAGAGCCCTGTGTATTATACTTAAATCATGATCCATGGCTACTTGCTTATAATCAGATAGCCCATGCAGAGCCTCAGAGGTCACATGAAAACATTTGGATTCTATTCCAAGGACAGTGGGGAACTAATTCGAAGTTGTTTAAATGGGAAACAGAATTTTTATACTATATTATATGTTATTATATTAATATAGTGCTTTAATTCATCGAAATTGAATTTGGTAATTCGTAAGTGCTTTCAAGGGCCATCACTTTCTAAGACTGGGATCATGTAAGTAATTATGCATTTAGAATTACAGTTGGAAATTAAAAGATGCATAATAGAATCAAAATGCATACATGTTTACAACATTGCAGGATTTAAAGTGTTCAGGACCGAAATATTCAGGAAGCCCTGTTCAAAGCACCTTTATGAATGTATAAATCAATGTCTGAAAAGTTACATTGATAATGACAATAAGCTCGTTACATTTTTGCATGAGAGTGGTCAGGGAAGTTAAAAGTATTTTTACCTTTTATTATTTTAATCTTTTAAAGACTGGGTGATACACTTAATTATTTTATTAAGACTAAATTTAAGAAAATATGAGAAAGAAATTCCATCTGAGAATATGTACCAAGATGGTCCATGATGTTAATTCACAACAGAAATATTTGAATAGACATTTTGAGAAAATGTGCTTTTATTAGATTATAAGTGCTTTATTCACACATTTTATTCAATCAGTGCACAAATATTTAATCTGGAATATTTTAAATACTCCAGGAAATAATCTAGTCAAACTCTAAGC
The DNA here is from genome assembly GCA_963575035.1 of Avahi laniger. Classification (NCBI taxonomy): domain Eukaryota; kingdom Metazoa; phylum Chordata; class Mammalia; order Primates; family Indriidae; genus Avahi; species Avahi laniger. The sequence continues at coordinate 10,550 of CAUYSK010021627.1, forward strand.
TTATATTTTCAGAAATATCAGCGTGATCATTGGTAAGATAAAATATTGTTAAAACCTTCTATTTACTGCTTCTAATGGGAAACAAACATTTATGAAATTTTCGATGTGTATTTTCTCTTCACTCCACATTGCACTGTAATAAAATGCACATTTGTAAAGTTCATTTGAAATGCTTACAAGTGCATTTAGAAATAAATTCCCTTTAAATATTTTTTAAAAAGTCTGAAGGAGATAGAAATAACAATTATGTGTCAATATTTAAGGACATTTTCTTAAGTAGATAATCTAAAGATTGAAAAGGTCACATAATTACACAAAAATAACACTTTCAGTTTTTCATATTAAATGAATTTTTAAAGCATATTATTTAAATGAATAAATAAAAATAAAATTCTATCAATTATGAATTACTTAAAATATTGTCAAATATTTATATTACAGATCTAGATACATTATACATTTACACACATTATGATACAATAATTGCACACATCTTTCAAGGATTTCATCAATTCTGTCCAGTCAGGGACCACCAAGAACATACCTATAATAAAATGAAATCAGATCTGTAGACTCATTGCAACCCATGAGACAGCAGATCATGAGGAACTATGTGAAGGAGGGTTAGCTGGGACTAGTTAAAGGATTTTGACCTTGTGTCATATCATTTTGGAAAGAATTCAAATAAATATAGCATTTCTCTGCATAGGGAATGGCATAGGATAATCCTTTGCTTGGATATATCAGTATTTCTTATCAAAAAGATGGGAGAAATGAAGTGAGGATAAACTTTATATAATAAAAAACAGCAGTTATATTAGCAGGGACAGGGTGGTGTGGATATTTGATCATCTCTTTGCTTTGAGCAGTGTTTTAGTTTTTGTCTGTGCTCAGTCATTACTATGGAGTATTTTTTTTTGTTTTGGTTTTTTTGTTACTCTGTCATGGTCATAGAATTACCTTATCTGCTTTTGGCATTCTGTGAAATTGTTTACATTTGACAGGAGCCCACTATCTCCTAGCTATTCAAATTTAATCAGTTCAGCTCTTTGCTGTCAGGGGCTGCTTTTTATCTTTGTCATATATTTTGCCAATATAAGATGGTTTAAAGAATACAAGGGCTTAGGTCACGTGAGAACAAAGTAAAAAGTTTTAAAATCACCTAATGTCCTATACCTAAAGGATATGGAAAACATAGAGCATGCACATGTATTCAATTAATGCCAGATCTATAGAAAAAATAAATAAGATAAAACATTTCCAATATAAACACAGATACACAGGTACATATAATTATATATATTTACAGGACTATGCATTATATATAATATAGAACTATATTGAATTCACATATATAATAAAACCATAATTATAAAACATATTGTTAAAAAGTAGCCACTTAAGCTCAGAAATACACAAAAATTCTATTCAAATATATCCTTCCCTTTAAGTGTTTTATTTTACCTATAAACTGAATATTTATAAAATCACTCTGACTTTTGAAAAATATCTGTAAACACTTCACATTTTTTCTATATATTAAAAACTTGAATTTTCCATGAGTAATCAACAGTTGAAATCTGTTCTCAGTTGCTACCATTTTGGTTTTGTTTCCATAGAAATATAGATCAGCTGGATTTATACCAGGTGGCAAATCTTTTATAAAAGATAGAAGTGTTTCAAATTGATACTTAAAAAGCCAGCATGTACTTCTCTTGAAAAAAAAAAGCCAAATCAAACTTAAAAATGCTTCCTATGTTTTTGCAATACTTTTAAAGATTTTTGTAATTATCAATATTTTGGAGATCATAAGGATTTCTTTTGATTATGGTCTGTTCTAATATTAGCTATTTTAGTGTGTCTGCAATATAAAACCAAATAGGAGAGTAGTTAGTCCTGGACCCATGAAGATAAAACTTTTCAGTCTTCTCAGTAAGGAGAGGGAAGAATATTGCTGAGTGAATATTTGCTGTCATTGATTTGCTTACACCAAAAGGTATGCAATTTTTTCCCCATTCAAATCAGGAGTAACTTACTAAACCATCAAATATCTACTTAAATAATTGAAAAAATTAATAAATTTTTGTTATTGCTTATTTTATTTTGTGGAAGGTGGGCAGTGTAGGAAAATGTGTCTTTAATATTCAATTATTTTCAGTTAGGGACACAGAGGAATTGGTGGTGGCATTAGTCATTATTCATTATTATTTAATGAAGTAAATGCCATAAGGGAAGAATATGTAATATACATATATCCTATAAATATATATTTTATTTATAAATATATAAAATAAATAATCTGCTCCTTCTTGAAGTTTTCCTTTAAATGCTATGATCATGTTAGGTATAAGCAATTTTTCTTTACTTAAAAAATACACTCGATCTTTTATGCATGTATCTTATTCTCCTCTCCCTTGAAACTTTAGTCACTTCTTGAAAAGGATTCTGATGAACAAATCTCAAGGATGACTATGTAGCTATTTAGGCTGGTTTTCTAAATTAACTCTTTTAGTAATATTGCTTTAAAAGAAGAAGTCCTAAAAAAGGAAATATTAATAAAACGGAATGAATCTTTGAGGGTAAAGAAAAAACTATGGAATAAAAATAAAGTTGGGTTGAGAAATTATGATATATGGAATTTATTATATATCCAGACAGGAATAGCTTTAAATAACTACTCTACCACAAGTGTAAGTGATAACAGAAAGTTCCTAATCTATGTGAGTCCAATTTCTCATTTTTTAATATTGATCTGTTAATCAGTGATTTGTTAAATTCTAATGTAGATAAATTGATCAAATATGGATAATTTTATATGACACAATTTACTATTTCACTTACAAAGATCAATGTTATTAACGTTAATGAGGAATGTAATTATATATAAAGCATTTGATCATAATAGGATCATGTTAAATTTACTACATTTTAAGAAGTCTAAAGGTGATGTTAGGTTTCTCAATACATCTGATGTTGCCTACTATTTTTTTCAAGACAGAAACAATTGCTTACTCATGGACAAGCAATCTCGTAAACATGAATGAAAGCATCATTAAGATATCATGCTACTTTAAATGAAATGAAAAAGAAATTACTAAGAGTTAAATAGATGGTAAATGAAAACAAAATTAATATTTCAAGGAATCATGAAAATATTAAAACAGGAAATAATCTAGATAGAATTTTAGACTTGGAAAAGATTCAATAGGTGATGCAGGCCCATCAGAGCTAAACTATAGTTTCTAATCAATCCCCTTTAACTTGTCAATGTTTATAGAACTTACTCAAAATAATAATGACAGTAAAAATACAATTTTTGAAAGGAACAGAGTATTTATTAGATGCAGTGTATCTGACAACATAGTTTATTTACAATCTGTTATGCTGTGTGATACAGAAAGTCTTCAGTTTTTCATGTAATTTAATTTTTAAAAAATATGTTAAGGAGATCTATGAAGTTAAGACATTGAAGTTAATTGATAAAACCAATAAACAGGCGAACATAAAAGATGACAGAATTGATCTCTTTTGATAGACAACTCTTACATAGGCAGAATCAGTTGCTTTAAAGATCTCTTTATATCTGTGCATCATATGTGCATGAGATGAGAATCTAGGTATAATTGGAAACTTGAAATTATGCCTTTTGAGATTTTGTTTAAAATTACACATGCTACATTAGATTTATTAGTTCGTTTAACAGGTGTCAAATAAATACTGCTTGAGAATCAGGAAGTTGTATTAAATATTGAAGATTCAGTGATGAACAATACAGGCAAATCTCTGCTTTTATAGGCATTTCATTCTAGAATATTGATATGTATGTTAAATTAACTGACATCACTTTAATTATACATGTTTACAATAGGGGAGATCAGGATTAAAAAATAATAATAACTAAAATGTATTGAGTATCCACATTGTGACAAGCACTAAACTAAACACTAATCTGCATTATCCAATTTAAATCAATAAAACCCATATTACTCTTGTAGTATATTTTTCTAAGTTTATATATGAGAAAACAGGAACATAAAAAAATTAACTAAGTTATAATAGATTATGTTTCTCAAAATGGAGACTATCAATAAATAAGTATGATGTGGAATTTATTTTGCAGTATTAATGTATTAAAGAAAGCTTTTAGAACATTAATAAAATATTTTGCAATTTTATGCACAATAAATTGACATATGGTGTATAAAACTAAAAATGGCTCCTACTTTAAAATAGTTAATATAGAAAGTTTTTTTAATTGTCTTTCTTTCCCAATCTATTCTGTGCTATGTATTCATAATATTCAGGCAGCTTGGCAAGAGCAATATGTATTTTACAAATAAACATCTGAAGAAACCAAGATACACAGCTGTTGTATGTGTCAGTTTCCATTATTTATGATTCTCACATATTTCCATTATGTGTTGTCCTCAGAAGGTGCAGGATGTAATCATTGCTCTTATAGCAATAATATAGGGACGTTGTATAGGCTCCAGAGGAAGCGTTCTGCTGATCGTGGTGGTATCCTCTACCTTAATTATGCACTGTATTTGCATTATTGAGAGCACAATTGCTGTCAAGGAGCTGTTATGTCAATGCAATTACACTAATATTATGCTGCCTCAGCATTGTTCAATGCAACATCCTTACTATGCAAAATTTGATCAAACAGGCAATTGGATATTTATATCGCCCCTATCAAAAGGATATTTGACACAAATCAAATGTGCATGTTTAAAGTTTCCTAAAGAATTAAATAGTGCTTTATAAGCTTACTAAAGAGTTAATGTACATGCAGATCTGAAAGCTGTCATTCAAAACACAAAGTTGTTAATATTCAGATATTTGTCATCACAAAAATGGCAATTTCATATGATCAAATCTAGTAAAAAGAATGTCTATTAAACTGCCCATGTCTCCATAAAAACTATATTTCAGAGCTGATACATTTGTTTAATGAATATGATATCACTTATTGAAAAATAAAGACAAAACATACGTTTTTAAGAAAGCCTAAAATTTATATATGTTACTTATATCTTCCAGGTTTATGCATACAATGACATTACGCTTCCCAAATAAGACCCTTGTCATAAAGCTAACTTATTATTTAATTAACTCATGCACACATTCAGTAGTCATTTTACCAAACACTTCCTATATTTTAGGGATGATGCTAAGCAACAGAAAAACAAACAAATACCAAGAGAAATAAAGTCTTTCATTGGTAAATTTGCAAGCTAAAGAACATGGCAAAGATGTAAATTGATATAAAATGTTGAAAGTCAGTAATTTAGAAGCAAGAATATTAATAAACTTTTAGGCATATATAGAAAAATTAGAATAGAGACCTTTATGTAGGTTTAATTGATGAGATGTTTGAAGTGGGTCATAAAGAAACATAGAAATTGATCAATAAAGTGAAGGGATGTTTTAGGAGAGACAAATGTATAATAGGAAGGAGCCAAAGGTCAGTCTGGTGAGTTAGAGAGTGATTGTATAGTCAATGTTGAAAGATCCTCACCCGCACTGGAAATCAGAGAAATAAAGTAGAAGAGATATAATAAAGCTAAGGGTGAAAGAGTGGGATGGAAAATCACATAACTTATATATCCATTCAAAGAGTTTCAATTTTATGTCATAGTCAACAGAGTTCCATAAGGCGTTTGTAAAACAAGAAGTGCTGTGATCATTTCACATAGGAAACTTTTTGTATTATGGATGCAGAGAACAGGACCGAACAGCCTGTATAAAGAGCTGTCATAAAATGCTGCTGTTTCCATTAAATGAGGACTAGAAAAATGGCACATATCAGTATGTGGAAATGGGAAAGAAATACTACATAAGTGTTGAAAAGACACAAATTTGCTGTTGGAAGTTAGAATGGTAAAGATTAGGCGATACTGGTAATTTTCAGGAAAGCAGGAAGTAGAATGACTGAAGAGAACCTCTGCTGAGTATCTAAGCTGCTAATAATATAAGAGTATATTTTCAGGAGGCAGTCTGGAAGCTTATATGCTGGAGGCTGGCAAAATCTCACATCTGATCCACAAAGGTCAGGGTGCACCACTGGTATAAATACATAAAAATCATTTCAGCTTGTCTTGCAAGTTCCAATCTCAGTCTTCATTCATGGTGATGTCAAAATCTATGTAGATAATCTTTCTAGCACTCTGAGCTCTCATGTTACAATTTCCTCACTTCCGACTATCCTTTCCTCACCTAATCTCATCTACCAACTTCCGTAAGTAATACTATTCTTGTTATTAACATCACTAACTATGATACCAACTCCAAAAATCTATATTTGAAAAGTTCAATTAGCAGGGCATGGTGACATGTGCCTGTATTTTCAGCTACTCAGGAGGCTGAGGCAGGAACTATGATCATGCCACTGCACTCCAGCCACGGTGACAGAGCAAGACCATGTTTCAAAAAAAAAAAAAAAATTCAACTCTCTGCCTTCATAGTTTACTTGCTCTAAAACCCCACTGGGTATACCATTTAATCACATTTGTATGCTATCATTGTTTTCATTTTCCACCACAACTTTCATTTGCCTCCTTGTCCAACCAAAATTAAAAATTTCAATTCATTTGTATGTTTATACTCTCAACTCATATTTTTCTCTCATTCCACCACACTTCCCCAGCAAACTTTCAACCCTAGTTACAGGCAGCCTTTGACTAACTGTCTGCCTTCAACCACACAGTTGAAAATGGCTATGGGAAAGCACACAGCCATCTGGACTGACTTTAAGAAAACTCAACTGGGCCCTCAATACCCAGTAAAGTTAGTATATTCCTCTATTAACTCTCCCACTCCCTCAGAATAAACATTTCTTACCTCTTTCTTCAGATCTAATACTCCTTGCTCCCTGTGTCTTTCTCATAGAATAAACACTCCTATGAAATTAGGAGTCACCAGAGAATTCTATCAATTTTACACCATTCACTGATGTTTTATATTATATATCCACTGTTGCCATATATTCTGTCTGATTTCTATTAAAATGAATGAATTTCCCTTGTTCCCACACAGGGTAAAGGCTCTCATGTTGTTTGCTGGGCAATACGCTCACTTCCCTTCTCTAGTTCTACTCTGCAATATTCCCTTCTATCTCTTAAATCATCACATTTTTCATTTCTCTTGGATTGTTTCCCTTGTCAGATAAGCATGTTGTAATTTAACTCATAAAAATAATGATCTCAATCCCATGATCCAATCCAATTATTGCCCCATTTCTGGCTCCTCTTTAGTGCAAATATCTTTAAAAATGTCCCTTGCCCCGGTTGTTAATTTCTCACCTATGATTCTCTTCTCAATCCACTCCAAACAGGCATCCATTCCATTATCATCAAGATCTCCACCATTTTCCTCACCGAAGGTGATGCTCACTTTTCAGGCCCCGAGTTCCTATGTCTCTTGGCAACACTTGACTCAGTTGGTCACTTCTCCTTTCAGACTTTTTTCTTCTTTTAGTTTCCAGGATATCACAGTCTTCTTGAATTTCTTCCTATCATAGTTTTTCCTCAATAGTTTCTCATATTTCCTCTTCCTCTTTCCAAATTATAAATGTTCGTGTTTTGAAGGATCGGGCCTTATGTTCTCTTAACTTCTCCCTCTACATTCACTCTCTAGGTAAGTGTTTTTGCAAACTGAGGCCTAAAACAAAGATTCATGAAATTAATTTAATGAATTTTGATCAGATTTTACTTGAAAAAATGGAATTTTATTGAAAATATCAGTGAACATCCCACATAGTGTGTAAGAAACAGATATTTTATAGCCAGACTGCGACAGCTCTATGTTAATCTCTGAGGATGTCTGAAATCACATATTGCCTCTTGATCAAGATAAGGATGAGCTTGAATAACCAGTAATATTTAATGTGTGTTAAATGGTCAAAGAATTCCTCAAAACATCCAGGGGAAGCTTATTTACATTATTTATCAATATATAAATTTGTAGCTTACACTTGATTTAACTTCCTATACAATCTAGTTTGGTAATGTGACCAGTGAGGTATAACAAACTGGAAACTTTCCTGGGTTCCCCTAAAACAAAGATGCCATGTACATTTCCAAATGATTCATAAATTAAAGATGAAGTATACTTTGTACAACTTGGAAAGGACCTTGGGAATCTAAACCTAAAAATCTCTTCACTACCAATGATTGCTCATATATTCTTTCTCCTGCTGTACTGAATTCTTTAATTTTATTAAAGCTTTAATGAGCATGACCTGAGAAGTCCTGTGTCCTTTCAAATATTCAATTCTGCATAATCAATGCAAACAATTTTGTGAATTTTTTTTTCAGTATTTATACATCAACATGGGTTAAGAAGCAAAATGCTTTTTATTGTGTATCAAAAATGTTTGACAGGCATTGCCTCAGGTAATTTCATCCAGCCTCACAATTTTAATTTGTATGTAATGACTCCCACATTTATATTGATAACCACTTCCCTAAGCTCTAGATTTGCATAATGTACAACATACTTGACACTGAATATATAACAGGCATCTTAACTGAACATATCCTAGAGTAAATTTTGCTTTCCTCATCAAATATGTTTTCTGCCAATGATTCCACTATTACTACGTTGAGTCACCATTTATTTAATTGTTCAGAAATAAAAAGTATTTTCTATAACCACTCTGTCAAATCCATCAACAAATTAGTTAGAATTTGGTTAAAAATATATCTCATATATTTCAAATTTAACACTTCTCTCCACTACCCCACAATGCTACCCTTTGCCAGTAACCAGCACCCTCCTATCTAGGCTTGTATCAGTCTCCCTATATTCCAACTTTTCATGTGTAGTTCCTGCTCTGGTGTGCCATCAGGATTTCCTTTTTAGCTAAGGCTCTTATTTTTCCCAGCTCATGGGAACATTGGCTGTTGATGGCTCATATCTGTGTCCCTCTCTTAGCACCACCTTTAGCCAAAGGAAGGCACCTTTCCTATGGGGGGGGGCAGGTTTCATCTAGTGACTATCTGATTTGAGGGTATAAGGCCAAAATACCCTGAATCCCTTCTGGTCAACTCCAGAGGGCCAGCTCCTGAGCTCACTGTAGGATTGTCTGAGGCCTTTGTTGCATCTGTATCATAGTTTAATTTTTCCCTTTGTCCAATCCTGCTTCCCTTATTTTTGTTTCCAGGGAACCAAACCTAAGATACCATGTTAGAACACTTTATCCACAGAATGGTTAGAATGTTTTTTCATTAAAATTAGATCAAGTTACTTCTCTGTTCAAATATCCAAGATTTTTCTACCACACACAAAAAAGTACGTGATGTGACTTTTAAGTCCCTGATAAATAATGACTCAGATTATCCCTCATTTTTTAAATTTCCTTTTTGCTCATCCTATTTTAAATTCTCTGACCATTTTTTTTAATTTATTTTTTTTCTGGAGAAATTTCCTTCTGTGTTAGGGTCTTTGTACCTTCTGTCCTCTCTGGCTAAAATGTTTTTATCCCTAATCTTCATATGTTTTCATTCATCCTGTCATTTTTGATCTCAACTTCAATGCAACCTTCAGAGACCTTCTCTGACTACTGAATCTGAAGCATCATCCCATATCTTTTCTATGATTTTCTACTTTAATTTTATGCATAGCACTCATCAGTAGCCCATTTTTCTGCCTTTCTCCTTTATTCATGTATTCATTTATTTATGGAAGCATAAATGTATATATGTATATGTTTACTTATTTTTATGCCTCTCTCATTTGGAAATTCTATGAAAACAGAAACTTCATCTATCTTGTTCTCTGTCATATCCCAAATACAGACATGTACCTTAGTAGGCTGATTTCACTTTGATTGAAAAAAGTGAAATCTAGGTTGATTGTAACCTATATTAGTGTAAAACTCTCCCTTGGTTTGAGCTATATTTTATCTAATATAAATACTGCCACACTTGAATTATTTAGTATATATAAGTTGGGCTTTCTGAAAGCCAACAGAGTGAGAGATTTGTGTGGAAGTAATTTGTTAGTTCCCAGGAAAAACTGGTAGAGGTGAAAGAAAAGAGGTCCAAAAAGAAGCGGAACCAAGCAAGCCTTCAATATCAGCTAAAATTCCTGGAAGGATACTCCTGGCTCAATCATGTTGGGCGCTCTGGGAAGAGTGTTAGGTTATGGCTTGGCATTGTCCTGGTCAGCAGCCAGAATCCTGGAGTATTAGTGATCCTTCACCCCTCAGGCTTTTGTTATCTGCCACATATGACATAAATCCCTGGTCACTTGTGTAAAACACACAGTAGCAGTCACTGGCAGCCTGAGGGTAGTTCTTCAACACAAAGAAACAGGGGCAAACTCTAAGAAGCCATAAGACCCCTAACGACAAAGGAATTTGAGAGTTTATGAGGTGGAACCAAGAAGGCATCTGCTATAATGGGGTTTCGAATAGAAGCTTCAAAAGATCTGAAGTGCCATTTTCAGAGCCCATCAAAAAAAGCCGTAGTGTGACATAATGTAAAAATAAGCATTTAAAAATGAGACAGAAGACTGATAAACACAGTTCTGCTACATATGGCAATTTTGTTCATAGTAAAAATGTTGATTGATCAGTGGCAGTGGTGGCGGAGATATTCTTTATCCCAAATGTAGTTCGAAACAATTAATAGCCATGTGAAACAAAACTAAATGTGATCCCCAATATACTGCAATATTTATTTCAAGCTAGATTAATGATAAAAAATAAAGATATAATGATAACGTTAGAAAGCATGGATGAATCATAGCCTGTGGTTATGCTTTTACTACATAAACCTCAGAAGATGGAAACCATATATCCCGAAAATTTTACTACATTGAATTTTATATAATCTGCAAAAGATTAAAGCTGAAACAAAAACAATTGCAATGACAACAAAAATAAGGAGATGAAAGGCATCACATTAGCGACTTTAAGGGTCAATTAATCTAACATAAAATATTAATATGTATTTCATTGTTCTTTATCTTCCACTTTTCACCAAGAATAAGTCTTTTAGGCAACATTTCACATAATTCATATTGTTTCTTATCAGATTTCAAAAAACATCAAATTTCATTTTTATTGATGTTTATTTTTAAAGGGAAAAGAATTTCCTTGTCCTGAGAAAACATGCTACAAATGGCATCATGTGGTATATCATTGTGGCTTTGAGTTGCATTTCCCTGATGATTAGAGATGTTGAACATTTTATCATATGTTTGTTGGCCATTATTCTGTCTTCTTTTGAAGAGTTTCTGTTCATGTCCTTTGCCCACTTTTTAATATTATATATATCACTCATATACATATCATATATATAAATATATATATTTGTGTGTATATATGTATATAGTGCTATATTATTCAAGATATTTCATAACATTTACATAGGTTCTATATTGACTTATATTGAAAAGAAGTTTACTAGTATAATCAGGTTTTAGTCTGAAATGCACATTCTTAGTGCTCTCATGGTCAAAGAATGACCAGATACACCAAAGTAAGGAAAGCATGAAAATGAGGTTTATTGAGGAGACAAAGATAGGATTATAGGGCAAGAGAAAGATATAGGTTTATAGCCACAGATGACAATTCGATCCAAAGTCACAACAAAAGGAGAGCAACAGGAAGGGCACCAAAAAGGGGTTGGTTATGGCGGTGTCTTGTTTTATAGTGCCTGGATTGGGACCTCTCTAGTGGCTCAGTCACTATGGAACCACTTTGATTGGACAGTTGGGAGTTGCATTACTATGCATGTGGGTTGTTCTAGGTCAGTTTCTGGACTCTGTGGTACCTATGCTGTGTGGCCTATGGGCTAGAGAGTCCTCTGCATTCTTATGCAGCTGGCATGGTGTTATGATTGGCCATTTTGTAGCGTATTCCCTCCTCCCCCCAGTTATAACGTTCACTTGGGAGAGAATTAGGGTGGAACAGGACCAAGATGGGAGCCTGAGGTCCAACCTTGTCCTTCTTCCCAGGTGGGGCAATTGCACTAAGGTAATAGCAACCACTTTCATCCCTAGAGCACCCAGAATCCCTTGCTATCTACCTAACAGTATAATCAACATAAAGCAAAAAATATGATAGAAAGATAATTTAATATGTTATAAGAAGGACCTATTTCAAGAAAATGGAATTGTAACGAGGGATAGTAGAAATGTAGAAGCATAGAGGGGAATATAATTTTTGGGTTTTTTCTAATCAAGAAAAAGCAATGGTATAGGAAAAGGCAACGATAATAAAGAGAGCTTTGATGAAAACATTTTAAAGAGGATAAAAGGTTTTTGTCATATGCCTAGATCAGAAGAAAGCGTTTAAAACAGAATTGAAAAGAAGTGGTTGAAGTTAAAAAAAAGGAAGAAAAAGATAAGGATTGTAGCAGCAAGCCAAGATTTATTTACAGGGACAGTACTGAGAGTGGGAAGTCCCAGGAGGAGTTCAGAGTCTGAACAGTTTTAGGTATGATCACATTCTTTGTTTACTGAAACAGCTGCAAGATATGTTTCTCATGATATGTTGTTGAATGAACAGATACTAACTTTTCTCAGAAAAAAATAAATTTACAGAATTGCTATACATTTCCAGTTTCTACTAAAAAGCTCATTGTGGCTGATGTAATGTATAATCAACATGGCTAAGCATACATGTAAAGGAGATGGTAATGAAGTTATTTCCAAACAAATTCTGCATATTGAACATAATGAGTAAAGAACAAATTGATGGTCAATCAAATACATTAAAGTATTATTTTTGTGTTTATTTTTTAATTCACACATTGCAGTTGTACATACTTATTGGGTACAATTTGATATTCTGATACATGATTACATTGTATAATGATCAAATCAAGGTAGTTAACATATCCATCACCTCATGCATTTATCATTTCTTTGTGGTGGGAACATTCAAGAATCTCTCTTCTAGCCATTTTGTAATATATGATATTTTATTGTTAACTATAATTGCACTTACTGTGCAATAGAACACCAGAAATTATTCTTCCTATCTAATTGTACTTTCTACCCATTGACCAATCTCTCCCCATCCTTCCATCACCTAGCCCTTGTCAAGTCTTTGATAATACTACTCTACTCTCTACTTCCATGAGAGCAACTTTTTCTTAGATTCCACATAAATAAGATCATGTGTCTTGCTTATTTCACTTAACATAATGTTCTGCAGGTCTGTCCATTCTGTCTCAAATGACAGGATTCATTATTTTTTGTGGATGAATAGTATTCCGTTGTGTACCTATGCCATGTTTTCTTTATTCATTCACCTACTGTTGGGCATGTAGGTTGATTCTATGTCTTGGATATTGTGAACAGTGCTGCAATAAATATGGGAATTCAGGTATCTTTTTGTAGTACTAATTTGATTTTCTTTGGATATATATACTCAGTGATGCAATTGCTGAATCATACGATGGTTCTATTTTTAATTCTTTGAGAAACCTCCGTACTGTTTTCCATAATGGGTGTACTAATTCACATCCCCATTAATAGCATGTGAGGGTCCCCTTTTCTCCCCATCTTCGTCAACACTTATTTTCTTTTGTCTTTTAGATAATAAACATTCCAACTGGAATGAGGTGGTATCCCATTGTGATTTTTACTTGCATTTCTCTGAGGATGAATGATATTGAACATTTTTCCTATACCATTGGTAATTATTATATGTATGTCTTTCTTTGAGAAATGTCTGTTAAGGTCTTTTGCCCATTTTTAAGTCAAGTTATTATGTATTTATTTGCTGTTCAATTCCATTTCTTATATGTTCTGGATATTAACTCCTTGTCATTTGTATAGTTTGCAAATATTTTCTCTCATTCTGTAGGTTTTCTCTTCAACTCGTTAATTGTTTTGTTTGCTGTGAAGAAGTTTTTCAGTTTGATGTAATCCCATTTGCTCGTTTTTGCTCTTCTTGCTAGTACTTTTTTTTTATTTCAGCATAATATGGGGGTACAGATATTTAGGTTATGTGTGTTGCCCTTGTCCCCCCACCCTCCCTCAGTCCAGGTTTCAAATATATCCATCCTATTGCGTGGTGCACATTGCATTCTTTGTGTACACATATACCCGTCCCCTCCTCCCTCGTCCCCCCTCCTCCCTGCCCAATATCTAATAGATATAATTCTTATATATGCACTTATGTGTTGATCCATTAATACCAATTTGATGGTGAGTACATGTCGTGCTTACTTTTCCATTCTTGGGATACCTCGCTTAGTAGAATGTGTTCCAGCCCTTTCCAGGAGTATGTAAGAGGTGCTATGTCACCATTGTTTATTAAAGATGAATAGTAATCCATGGTATACATATACCACAGTTTATTAATCCACTCATGTATTGATGGACACTTGAGTTGCAACTACAGCAACAACAAAAATAAATAAATGAGACCTAATCAAATTAAAAAGCTTCTGCACAGCCAAAGAAACTGTCACAAAAGCAAACAGGCAACCCACAGAATGGGAGAAAATTTTTGCGTGCTACAAATCCGACAGAGGGCTGATAACCAGAATCTATTTAGAACTCAGAAAAATCAGCAAGAAAAAATCGAACAGTCCTATCAAAAGGTGGGCAAAGGAAATGAACAGAAACTTTGCAAAAGAAGACAGAATAATGGCCAAAAAACATATGAAAAAATGCTCAACATCTCTAATCATCAGGGAAATGCAAATCAAAACCAAAATGAGATATCACTTATCTCCAGTGAGACTGGCCTTTATCAAAAAGACCCAAAACAACAAATGTTGGCGTGGATGCGGAGAGGTAGGAACACTCATACACTGCTGGTGGGACTGCAAACCAGTACAACCTCTGTGAAAAGTAATATGAAAATACCAAGGAGCTAAAAGTAGAACTACCATTCCATGACAGGGAGTCTGCCCAGAGGAAAAAAGGCATTCTACGAAAAACACAACGGCACTCAAATGTTTATAGCAATACAATTCACAATTGCAAAGATGTAGAAACAATCCAAGTGCCCATCAATACGTGAGTGCATTAATAAAATGTGGTATATGTATACCATGGAGTTCTACTCAGCCACAAAACACAATGGT
>CAUYSK010021628.1:0-25115 GCA_963575035.1 Avahi laniger
TTATAGAAAATAGTGAATAATTGTCAGGGGTAACAGATTTACATAACAATAGGTAGTTTCTCTCAGGTTAACAGATTTTCAAAAGGCTTTTACAGAAGGCTTCTACAGATTCTTTAACTAATTCTATTTACGTGAGCAAACAGGTTACAAAGTCTTTCAGAGGTTAATTTCTAAATCCTAAGGTAAGTTTATCATTTAAACAGAGGGGTTAAACAGAGATATGTAAGCTCCATGTTTATTAGGCTATTGTGAATGGAGACAGGTAGTCTAGAGTGGTTTAAACAAAAGCTTTGCTTTTAGCCATTGGGGAAGCTGTCGTTTCCGGGAAGCTGTTTGTTCTGGAGGGCACTCCATTGTCAGCTCTCAGCCTATAGTTTTTAGCAGATTCACTTGTGCTTTACAAAGTGAATCCAATTCTTTAGGTCTGAGAAACACAGCGCCTCATGGGATACAGCCGCTACTGCCTTTCAGAGATGCCCTTCCGAGTGTAACAGCATTTGAAATGCAAACCAACATGTTCACATATTCTTTCAGGGCAAAGCTCTGTAAAACTCTTAAGACAAATCCTGTCCCCAAAACACGTTTAATACTAATTCATAGAGCAACAGTGTCCTTGTAGGTGGGACTAGCTAATAAAATAAATGTTTTGAAGAGCTTTGAATAAGTAAATGACATGGAAAAAACATTGGACACCGCTACATTAAGAACAGTTATCTGATTAAGACAGAAATATGTGGCTGGTTTTGATAAAGGCTAAGTTTTTTGTTTATTTACTTTAGAACAACAGAAAACACCCATCCCATCTCAGAATTTATATATTTTTTAAAAGTTATAATTGATACTTACATCGCAAAATACAATTTATTTAGTATATGAGTTTATTTTAATCAGTATTATTAGAGTAAGACAAGAACACATTTGATGATTTTTTAAAAAATATTTTATTATTTTTTAGAGAGCTAATCTCTTATTTTTGCCCCCAAACAAGGATGTCATTGTACAAAGCATTAATGGTGGCTGTCGCTTCAGTTGTTCCATGAATGTGTTAAAGGAGGTGAGAAATTTCTCAAGATTCAGCCTTGGTATTCCAACCTATGTCAACCTGGGAAAATTTCACAGTGCTTAGAATGGAAGGTTAAGCATATGAAGAAAAGACTATTTTTTATCTAATATCATCCCTTACAATGAAAGGGAATAGTGTATTTTTATCTGTATCCTCTATTCAGAAGAACATTTTATAATCATTAGACAAAATACTTCAAGTGATACTTAAGAGGGAAGCCAATTTTGATTTTGTTTGTTGTGTTTTTTCTGTACAGCATTAGAAATGTTGTTTACTATGTTAAATAAAAGTCACTTGTTATGATAGCACATTAAAGGAGATGAGACAATACAGCAAAGTAGGGTAAGGAATTCGTGAGATTTAAGTCATGTTGTTTGATGTGTAAATTAACTGCTTTTTAAAAAATGTAGTTGAATAAATAAAGTAGAATCTGAAAAAGGGAAATATATATGAAGGAAAAGAAATAATTAGAATGTAACTTCTCAAAAGGTTCCATGAGAGGGGCAAGATGGCTGAATAAAAGAAGCAGATGGATGCTTTTTCTTCAGAGAACAGGACATCCATCAAAAACCCATATTTTAACTAGATTATCAGAAGGAGAAAGAGTGAAAGCAACAGAGAGGCAATGAGGGATACTGAGGGTGAAGCTAGAAGATGGGCTGCTTGTGTGAGGTTTTAGAGTGCCTTGAGGAACCCCTGACTGGGACCCAGGGAAGGGGAAAGCAGGAGACCTCTGGAGCATGAAGCTCCTGTCTGGAACCTTTTCAGTTTTGACTGAAGAGGAGCTCCATGATACCCATGGACGCCAGAATGCAGTGGTGAGTTAAAGCGGAGTTTTTCCAGGCCTCCAAACCCCAAATACCAGTGACCAGAACTAATTGGGAACCCTTTCCCCAATCCTCTGAGCCTCTCAGTGAAGCAGCTACCACTTTGCCGCCGGGCCAGGGAGGGAGAGAGGAACCCATGCGATCTGCACGCCTGGGTAGATTTTCCCTGCCGTGGCTGTGGGTCGCTGTGGAACCAAAGTGCTTTTTGGATCAGAAGCTCCAAGCCTGACAGCCTTTTCCACAGAGCTGCCACTCCGGCTTCGTCCAAGGAGAATGATGTCCCCACTCCCCACCGCCCACCTTCCTTCCCATCGAATGAGCTGCAGCAAAACTCCAAGTGACTGGCTTGAATGTCCCTTAGGCATCAGGGGACCAACTTGCCTTTTCTAGTCAGTGTTAGTGCTGGGACTTGGGGGCCTGGTGGGAGGTCTGTGGGCCTGCTCCCATACTCCCGTGACTTGTTCACGTCCTTTAGGGGCTTGGGAACATGGAAGAGAGATTTGTGAACTGATTTCCAGTGGAGAGGGAGCCCACGAGAACTGAATTGAGAGAAAAGTGCCAGTGCATTTGTGTTGCGGCATAAGTAGGGAACATCCCTGCCACTTTGGTAACAGCAGATATTCTTTCTGTCCTGGCAGAAGAGGCTGGTAGTCTCGTTCTGCTGTGCTGATGGAGCACAGTTGCCTTGTAGATGGCCCAACTAGTTCGACCAGAAGCCAGAGGGAGACAGAACCCAGGCTATCTCCTGTGCCCCAAGGTGGAATTTCCCTGTCATGGCTGTGGACTGGGGTGGAACCGAGGGCTTTTTGGGCCAGAAGCTCCATGCCTGCTGGCATTTTCCCCAGAGCTTCCCACTCAGCTACTTCCACAGAGAGTAGCATTCTTCTTCTCTCTGTCCTCCTTCCCCCAATCCTCTCCTGAACTTCAGTGAAATCCCAAGTAGCTATCTTGAGTTCCCCAGGCAACCAGCGACCAGCCTGATTTTTCTAGTCAGAGTGGCACTTATATATGAACTGATTTAGAGTGGGGAGGGAACCCACATGGATAGAAGTGAGAGGAGAGTGTGCAGTGTGTTTGTGCTACAGTACGGGCAGGGAATATCACCTTGCCCTCAGAAATGGCAGCCTTGCTGTCTGTTCTGGCCATGGAGGCTCACAGTCTGGTGTCACTGTGCTGCCAGAGAAAAGTTGCCTACTGAATGGCCAACTGGTTTGGCCAGAAGCCAGCAGGAAGAGTAACCTGAACCCCACTTCCATCTGCTGGACTGTGGATTCTGGACTACCCTGATTCAATGAGGAGGCTCTTTGGCATAGTGGAGGCATATCCACTCGCCCTCCCATTAGTGCCCTAGTGACATGGAAACTGGCCTTGAGCCTGCTTTGGGATGGCACTTGCACCAGCCTCTGGGGAGTCTGAACACACACTTGCCCAACACAGCCTCACCTGGCTCTTCCCCCCACATCAGCCTTGGTGGTGGCAGATCAGAAGAAGAGGCCCTTTGAGAGTTTGTGGGCTCAGCCCAGAACCTGGGACATCTGAGAGCTTCTTCTGAGAGACTAGCATATCAGAAGAGGCATAGCTCCTACAGAGAACACAACATCTCGCCTTCTCCTGCCAGAGCAACCTACTGGAAGGGAGATCAATGTGTGCATCACATTCCATCATTTGCCACTTCAAATGTACAGGGCTCAGCCAACTCTTAATCACAAGTGCCACCTGCTGGTCTGAATATAAAATTGAATGTCCCAACACAATTCTTGCTGTTAGAAGTTCATGGGGCTGGGGAAAGGGGCAAAATTTCAGAAATCCCCATTTCTCTTTCTCTGCAGGAACCAGGAAACCTGTCCATATGTATAGTACATCACCACTATAGCCTAGACATAATTAGCATTTGAGAAAACCACCCCATTAAGCTATCTGTTACTGAGGAATTTATTCAGAGCCTTGACTATCTCAAAGTACCCACAAGCAACGTCAAACTTCCTTTCTTAATATACACTATAGTCAAACCATTAAGAGGGGGAAAAAATAAAGTCTCATCTAAACAAAAGTAAAGTCAAAAATAAATGACAGCTTTTCTAGATAAGAAGCACTCAGTGCAACAATTCTGAGAGTATGAGAAAACAGAGTGGAACAACACCCCCAAAGGATTACACCAGTTCTCCGGCAAAGGACTCTAATAAAAAGGAAATTTTGGAAATGTTAGATATGGGATTCAAAATATGGAAAACAAGTAAGTTTAATGAGTTCTGTGAGTAAGTTGAAAATCAACACAAAGAAACAAAAAAATAATTCAGGACATGAATGAAAAATTTACTAAAGAGATAGCTTAGGAAAAAAAAGTAACAGAACTTGTGGAAATGAAAAAAAATCATTTAGGAAAGTACAAAATATAATGGAAAATTTTAACAACAGACAAAGCAGAAGAAAGAATTTCAGACCTTGAAGATAAGGTTTTCAGATTAGCCCAGTCAGTCAAAAATGAAGAAAAAAGAATCAAGATGAACAAACTCTTCAAGAATTATGGGACTATGTAAGATGACCAAACAAAAGAATTATAGATAACCCTAAGAGAGAAGAAGAAAAATAAAAAAAAATAATGGAAAACCTACTTGAGGGAATAATGGTGGAAAATCCTATTATTGACTGCAAGCCTTATTGATAACATAAATAGTTAATTAACACATATTTTATGTTTCTCAAAAAATGCAAGGTTCTCCCTTCTGCTGATGTAGCTGAAACAATGGCTACACATCTTTTCTTTGTTTTTACAATAGTACTAATGCTGGTTTCATTCCTCTTGAAATGGTGGGCAATTGCAGCTGCAGACCTCAATCTACAGTACATATCAAGCAATTCAACTTTGCTTTGTTAATATCATGACATTTCTCCGCTTTCTCCATACTTCCAGCATCCCTAGTGGCACTTTGTTTGGGTCCCATTGTGTTATTCAGGTTTAAGGTATTGCATTCAACATGATGAAAAATACACAAGAGCCACAAGAGATCCCTTTTCACTGCTATAGGTATGCAATTTACTGGAGAAATGAATTTCTCACATGGAGGTGATTAGCATCACATGTCTTTTTAAGTGGATACTTAACTACACTTGAGCTCACCACAAAAGCAACAGGAGATAGCTATGAAGTTATTATAGTACTACACTATATACTACAGTTAATTTTATGTAGTTATGATTTAATACTGCATCTTTACTTTTTTTACACTTCTCTGGACTGCTAATGGCACCATATACAGTCAGTAAGTGTGTGGGTAAGTTTTGATAAATTTTAACTCTTTATAATAAATTTCTGTATATTTTACAATAGTAAGTGATAAAACAGGCTAGTATCTATGTATGTTTTTTGCATTCATAACAAGCTTTTTTCTTAATTTTCTCGATATTTCTAGGCTTACATGATTCTTCTGCAAGCTTTTTCAAATTGTCAAAGTCTCCAAATTTTTTTTCAATATATTTATTTTAAAATGTTGGCTTATAAGTGGGCCTCCACAGTTCAAACTCATGTAGTTCCAGAGTCAAGTGTAGTTGTAATCATGTACTGACACACAAGGAAATGCCCACCACTGCTTTATGTTAAAAATACTTACGCAGAGTTGTTTTTAAATTCTGAATTGCCTTTTATATTTGCAAATAAACCTGAGTGTTTCTGAGTCCTCTCATTTAAAATTGCAGGAGTATAAAGATAAAAAGTTTTACTATATTACCCATTAACATTCATTTTTAGACTTATGTGACAACAGATGGCCAAAAATGTTTTGAACAATAACATGTTCATAAGAAAATCTTCAGAAATCAGAAAAAATGCAAGTATCACCTTTCTAAATTGATCAGTTATTTCCTCTTATATACCTATCAATTTATGAATAATTTCTGAGTTATTATGCCATGCCAATCAAAGTTAAAAATGGCATGATATATACTAATTAGAAATTCATTTGGATATCATCATGCTGAGCTTTTACCTCTTTGTGATTCTATAAAACATGAATTTTGGATATTATTACTACAAAAAATAGCTTACTGTAAATTATATAAAGACTGACTTCTTGAATTATTAGGCCATGAATTTTTATTCACTTATTTATCAATTTCTTTATTCAAAAATGTCTATAGAACATGACTATAAAGAAATAATTAGAATTGGATGGATAGAAATATATGAAATACTGACTCTGTCTTTGTATTCCTTCTAGGATGAAAGCAGACACTCAAATAAATTCTAAAAATGCACTATAACCAATGTAAAATAAATAAAAAGGAAGCTTAGAGGTATATGGGTGGGAGAGCTATTAACCTACTCAGAGAGTGGGAAACAAATGTTTTCCTGGATGAAGAGATGTTTCAGGACATTATGTGCATCACATGATCCTAGAATCCAAACTTGGATGAGAATTTTGAGAGTCTTGGGATGGTAGTGAATATATTTTGTCTGGAACACAATGTGAATGATTATTACCAGAAGAAGGAGAAATATGAGAGATTGCAAAAACGATCACAACTTTTCCCTTCTTTCAAGAGATGGGCTCTCCTTCTCCACCTCTTGAGTCTCTACTGGTCATGTGACTGGCTTTAGCCAATGAGAAATTGTCAATTGTGAAGCATGTATGCATACATTTGAAAAGTATTTGTGGATTGATCTTACCCCTCCTTGCTGCTTTTGGACATTTTGTCATCATATGAAAAGACTGCTGAACAAGGGAGGGCATGTTTCCCAATGACCCTTGTTGTGCCAGCTGTCATCCAATTAATCTCCTGAAAAAGGTCTGTCAAGCTGACCAGAAGCTAACTGCAGAAAAATAGGTGACGCTGAGTGAGATCAGCAGAAGAATCACCTAGCTGAGCCCAACCACGAATTGTTAACTTTCAGATTCAAGCTCAATAAATGGTTGTTAACTTTAAGAAAATAGGTTTTTGAGAGGTTTATTACCCAGCAAACAGTAAACAACACAATGCTTGAGTTGATCTGTATGTATCTTACTATGATATAGAAACAATAAGGGTGCATCAGATTACTCCGACAACAATAAAGTGAAAATATGATAGACAAATTTATGACTGAAGTTTTAATGATGATATCTCATTTAGAGGATTTCTGTGAGGTTGGATTTAGAGTAAAATATACTTTCTCTCACAGTGAAGTGATCATAGTATCTCATTATAATCTTTTCTTTGCAATTCTCCATTGTATAAATGAACAGAATCTTGTCTTTTTCTTACACATTGACTGCTGATTGGTCAAAGAAAATTTAAAAAATTATCAATTTTTTTTTTTACTTCTGTATAGGGAATAATCACATACTCCTAATTGTTGAAATCAGTAATGCACCTCATTGAGACCAGGAGGGGATAAACTAGTCACTTCTCACCATAACTTCGCCTACAGTGAGTAATGAACAACATCTTTAGACCACAGCTTTGGGCAAATGCTTCACAATGAATGGCAGAAATATCTACGATATATACAAAGCAGCATACAACTATGTATTTTTGCTATCTTAGATAAAGTTGAGTCCATTTATCAATCGCATTATCTTCATCTTTGATCTTGGCTTTAAACCTCAGAAATTACCAATGGTAATATCTACAGATTATTACTACTATATCTTGCATTAAGTGATGCTAACCTATTCTTTATAATTATTTCCATGTTTTCTCTTTTTTTCTTTTTCATTATGAAATTCAGGGTGTTTACTCCAATCAACATCACCTAGTCAAATTTAGCTGATATAGCAAAATACCCTAATATGAGAACCATAATCAGATTTTTTTTATAATCAATAATTTTTATCTTTGAAAATGGAAGCAAGTGTTTTGACAGAATACTATAGCCACTCTGTAAGAGTCGATCTAGGAATAATTCACTGTCTTCCTCTGGGATGTCACGGCTTTAAAAAAAAAAAAGACAAAACAGGAGAAATAATCCACAATGCTTAATAATACACAAAGCAAAATACCATAATCTGGGCCTCTTTTATAAAGGCAGCAATTCCACTCATGAGAGCTCCACACTAACCACCTAAGTATGCACCAGGGGCCCCACTTCTTAATAGCATTACCTTGGAGTTAGGATTTCAATATATGGAGTTTTAGGGAAGTATAAACATTCAGACCACAGCAAACATAAAATCAAATCTGTGTATGGCTTTATGTCTCACTTGCCTTGGAGATTGTCTCTCTCTGCATATGCTGTTAGACAATTAAGTGGAAGGGGTAGCATCTGCTACCAGTCCCCAGGTTCGATTCCTCCTCATTTACTTTTAGATTGAGGTTTGAGGTATTCTCATTAAGCATGGTTTAATAAATTTAATAAATGGTTTAAGGCACATGGTCAAAAAGTGACATGATTTGCTATACCTCATTGTTAACTCTTTAGTGCATGTAGGTAACTTACAAAAAGTCGACAGTGACATCAGAGCATGTCAGGAAAATACCAATTCATTGGCAGGAACAAGCGATGATTCAAAAAGTAATCAGATTTGTCCAACTTTTTATTGGACTTTAAGTTTTTTGTATCATGTCTGTGTGTGTATCCCTCTCTCTGCAATAAATAAATTTCTAATTTCATAGAAGTGTTTGGATTACTGATTTGGTGAAATAATAAAGCTCTTAACAAAAAGTATTCCTTGGTCATTCTCATCCTTCATTGGACATTAAAAATTCCTAGGATGCTTTTCAAAATACTGATGCCAAGGTCATACCCTCAGAAATTTTAAGGTCTGTGTTGGGACTCTGTTATAGACATTTAAAATATTCCCCATTTATTTCTAATATTCAATCAGGTTGAAAACCACTTGTCTATCAACATAAAAGCCCTCTGGTATCTCTTTTTTAACACACTGTAACAGAGACAGCACTCTCTTTCATATCACAAAAAAAAAAAAAGAGAGAGAGAATGAGAAAAAAACCTCTCATACCTCTCATTATTAATAGCCCCCATTTAATGTGCAGAAGCAATCCCTGGACAACTGCTAAGATTCCCAGAACTGGCAAGTGCAGAAAGAGAATATTTTATGAGCTTATTTTCTTTCCTATAGTAAAGCAGTTTCATCTCTATTAAATAGTAATAAGTATTGAATACTCACAATGCACTCGTGCTTTATATACATTATCTCTTTTGATCTTCACAGTAGTGAATGTTAACATTACTTTTTATAGAGATAAAAAAACAGGGCTAAGATAAATTATGTAATGTGTGATTTTGTTGTTTTACAATTTACTTTAAAGTGCCTAGGCATTAAGAGAAGATAGAAATAGATAGACATATTGTGTGTGTGTGCGTGTGCGCGTGTGTGCATGCTTTTAATCTGTAACATTGTGGTGATTAGTTTTTCTAAGAGAAAATACTTGTCCAATGGCTGGTCAGCTCTCTATTGAAAGCTTCTAATCTGAGGTACATGCTCAAGAGATGTCTCTAAAAATTTTAAGTCTTTCAGCTTTCTTGATCTCTAGGTAATACTACAGACTGTTAGCTGACATAACAAATCCTGGATACACTTCACTAGCACATTTCACACTTGTATGAGCAAAATAGAAAAATCTGGGTAGCCCAGTAGTCAATTTCCTTCAGACTATGTTACACTTGATTCAGACAAGATCTTATGTGCAGAGTATTTTTTTCTGTTGTATCCAGATTTGTTAAGGTATAGTTGACATACAACAAATTGTAATATTGAAAATACATAAGTAAGATAATGAACATGTACATCGCTACAAAAGTGTCCTGGTGCCACTTTGTAATTCCTTCCTCCAGCCCATTCCAGTGTCTCCCACTCCCTTCCACATCTCCTAATCCTAAAGTAGTCATTGATTTGCTTTCTGTCATTGTAAACCAGTTTGAATTTTATAGTATTTTATAAAAATATATTTATGGAGGTTTAGGACATGATGGCCAATTAGAGACATCACTTGTTGGACTGTCCCAGAGGTAAGATAGGAATTCTGACAAAGGAGAGAGGAGAAGAGATGCAGAGTGGATGCGGATAATGGAGAGAGGTGCTAGAGCCTGCTAAGTATCTCACGGAGGAAAACTGCAAGGCAGTGAAGGTGGAAGATAAAAGGAAAAAAAAGATATTGGCAAGGATAAAACACAGAGACATGTTAAAGAAAAAACATATAGAACTTGTAGAAATAAAAACATTCATTTAAGGAAATAAAAAACACAGGGGAAAGTTTTAAGAATAGACTAGACCAGGCAGAAGCAAGAATCTCAGAGCTTGAAGAAAATTCTTTCAAATTAAAATGGTCAGTCAAAAATAATGAAAAGAGAATTAAGAGGAACAAACAAAGCTTATGAGAAATATGGGACTATGTACAATGACCAAATATAAGAATCATAGGCACCCCAGAGGGTGAACAAGAAAATACATACAGTCTGGAAAACCTATTTGAGGGAATAATTTAGTAAAATTTCCTGATCTTGCTGGAGATTTAGACATCCAGGTAAAGAAGCTCAACAAAACCTGTAGATTCATCACAAAGAGATAATTACAAAGACACATAGTCATCAGACTAGCCAAAGTCAGCATGACAAAAGAATTCCTGTAAATCACAGGACAAAAATGTCACGAAACTTACCAAGAAAAATCCATCAGGCTAACTACAGACTTCACAACTGAGACCTTACAAGCAAGAAGGGATTGGGGAACCATCTTCAGTCTTCTTAAACAGAATAACTGCTAGCCTAGAATTTTGTATACTGCAAAACTAAGTGTCATAAATGAAAGAGAAAGAAGATTTTTCCAGAGAAGTAAACACTGTGGGAATTTGTCCAGATCAAACCTGCCCTACATGAAATACTCAGAACTGCATCATACACGGAGCAACACATTGGTCATCCTCCACTGAAATACTACGTTAAAGCTCAAATAAAGCAATAATACAAGAGGTAAAACAATGCAATATGGTACTAACAAACAGGATGAACAGAATAGCATTCTACATATCAATTCTATCAATCAATGTAAATGATTTGCATTTTCCACTCATGGGACATAGGCTAGTTAAATGAATTAAAAAAAAAATACGAGCCAAATATCTGCTGTCTCCAGGAAACACATCTAAGCCACAAGGACTCTTACAGACTCAAGGTCAAGGGATGGAAAAAAATATTTCATGCAAATGGAAACCAAAGGAAAGCAAGTGTGGTCATTCTCATATCAGATAAAATTGACTTTAAATCAACAATAGTAAAGAAATACAAAGAAGGTAATTATATAATGGTAAAAGGATCAAGTAAAAAAAAAGACATAACAATCTGAAATATTTATGCATCTAACACAGGATTGCCCAGATTCATAAAGCAAACATTACTAGACCTAAATAAAGTGAAAAATAGCAAACTTGTAATTGCTGTGGATTTTAACACCCTATTAACGGAACTAGACAGATCATTCAAACAGAAAATAAACAAACACTAGACTTAAATGGGACTACAGAACAATTAATCCTTACAATTACAGAACATTTTACCCCCAAACTACTAAATATACATTCTACTAATCAACATATGGAATATTCTCTGAGATTGATCATATTTTAGGCCACAAAACATGGCTCAACCAAATTCAAAAATTTTGAAATCATACCTTGTATCTTTTCAGACCACAGTCAAATAAAACTAGAAATGAACTCCAAGAAAAACACCCAATTCTACACAACTTCAGAGAAATTAAACAACTTGCCACTGAATGATTTTTGGATCAAAAATGAAATTAAGATGGAAATTAAAAGATTCCTAAAACTGAATGACAGAGAGGACACAAGCTATCAAAATCTATGGCATATAGCAAAAGCAATCTTCAGGGGAAAATTCATAACCTTAAATTCCTACAACCAAAAGACAGAAAGATTACAAATTAATGATCTAATGACATGTGTCAAGGAACTAGAAAAGGAAGAGGAAACCAAGCCCAAAGTCAGCAAAAGAAAATAAATAACATATGTCAGAGTAGAATTAAATGAAATCAAAAACCAAAAATTATACAGTAGATCAATGGAACAAAAAGTTGGTTCTTTGAAAAGATAAAAAAAAAATTAATAGGGCTCTTGCTAGATTAACCAGGAAATAGAAGATAAAGGACTCAAATTAACTCAATTAGAAATGAAAAGGCACACTTATAACTTTGACTCAAATGGTACAAAAGAAATTTATATATCCAAAACTTTTGTACACCAGTAATATTTTGAAATTAAAAAAATATAAAATAAATTTTAAAAAAAAGCAGCATGCTCCCAGAAAAAAGAAAGAAAAAAGAAGACGTAATAACTGATAACTCAGAAATACAAAATATCATCTGTGAACACTAGGAAAATCTCTATGTACATAAACTCAAAGTCATAGAGGAAATGGACAAATTTCTGGAAATACACAACCACCCAAAACTCAATTGGGAAGAAATGGAAATCCTGAACAGATCAATAATGAGCAATGAGATTGAAGCAGCAATAAAAAAACTTTCAACAAAAATAAAAGCCCCAGAGCAAATGGATTCACAGCTGAATTTTTCCAGACCTACAAAGAAGAGTTGGTATCCAATCTGCAGAAATTATTTCATAAAATAGAGAAAAAGGAAATCCTACCCCAACACATTCTATACAGCCAGTATAACCTTAATAAGAAAGCCAGGAAAGGACATGTCAGAAAATGAAAACTACAAACCAATATCCCTTATGAATATAGACACAAAAATCCTCAATTAAATATTACCAACAAAATTCAACAGATTAACAAAACAAAACAAAAAAAAAAATCCAATGACCTATTGGGCCTCATCCAGGGATGCAAGGATGGTTCAACATATGGAAATCAATAAATGTGATTCACCACATATACTGAAGCAAAACAAAAATCATGTAATCATCTCAATAGATGGAGAAAAGCATTCAACAAAATTCAGTACCCTTTCATGATAAAATCTCTCAACAAACTAGGTATAGAAGAAATATATCTCAAAATTATAAAAGCTATATATGGCAAACCCACAGCAAGCATCATACAAAATGGAGGATAGTTGAAAACATTCACACTAAGAACTGGAACAAGACAAGGATGCCCACTGTCACGACTTCTGTTCAACATAGTGGTGGAACTCCTAACTAGAACAATCAAGCAAGAGAAAGAAATTAAGGGAATCTAAATCAGAAAAAGTCAATTATCACTTTTTGCAGTTTGCATGATCTTGTATCTAGAAAACCCCAAAGATTCTACTAAGAGACTATTGGAATTGATAAATAAATTCAGCAAAGTCTCGGGTTATAAAATCAATGTAAATAAATCCATAGTATTCTGTTACACAAATAATAGTCAAGCTGAGAGTCAAATCAAAGACTTAATACCATTTACAATTGCTGGAAAGAAAATAAAATACTTGGGAATATATTCAACTGAGAAGTAAAAGATCTCTAAAAAGAGAACTATGAAACACCGAGGAAAGAAGTTACAGATGATACAAACAAGTGGAAAATCATATGCTCATAAATTGTTAGAATCAACATTGTTAAAATGTTCATAATACCCAAAGTGATCTACAGATTCAATGCGATTCCCATCAAAATAACAATATCATATTTCACAGAACTAGACAAAATAATTCTACACTTTGTGTGGAACCAGAAAAAAGCCTGATAGATAAAGCAATTTTAGACAAAAGGAACATATCAGGAGGCATCCCATTACCAGGCTTCAAAATATGCTACAAGGCTCTGGTAACTAAATCAGCATGGTATTGGCATAGAAATAGAGACATAGACCAATGGAACAGAATAATAAATCCAGATATACAACCATTCACATACAACCAACTCATCTTAGACAAAACAGACAAAGATATACAATGGGGAAAAGAATCCCTATTCAATAAATGGTGCTGGGAAAATTGGATAGTCACATGCAAAAAAATAAAATGGGATCCATATTTTTCATCACTTGCAAAAATTAATTCAAGATGGATAAAATACTTAAATGTAAGGCATGAAGCCATAAGAATTCTAGAAGACAATTTTGGAAAATCTCTTCTAGATATTGGCTTATGCAAAGAATTTATGCGTAAGAACCAATCACAGGAACAACAAAAATAAATAAATAGGACTCGATTAATTTAAAAACTTCTTCACTGGCAAGGAAATAATTAACAGAGGAAATAGACAACCTACAGAATGGGAGAAAATATTCACAAGCTATACATTTGATAGAGCTGAGGTCCCAAACCACTGGGCTATGGGCAAGTACTGGTCTGTGGCCTGTTAGAAAGAAGACCACACAGCAGGAGGTGAGCAATGGATGAGCAAGCGAAGCTCCATCTGTATTTACAGCTGCTCCCCATTGCTCACATCATTGCCTGAGCTCCACCTCCATTGGATCAGTGGTGGCATTAGATTTTGCATTACGGAGAGTTGTATAATTATTTCATTATATATTACAACATAATAATAATAGAAATAAAGTACACAATAAATGTAATGTGCTTGAATCATCCCCAAACCATCCCTCCTTCCCCAACCCCTACCTGATCTGTGGAAAAATTGTCTTCCATGAAACAAGTACCTGGTGCCAAAAATATTGGGGGCTGCTGTGATAATGACTAATAACCAAAATCTACCAAGTTCTCAGACAAATCAGCAAGAAAAAAATCAAACAACTCCATTAAAAAGTGGGAAAAAGACATGAACAGAAGCTTTTCAAAACAAGATAGACAAATGGCCAATATATAAATGAAAAAATGCTCAATGTCACTAATCGTCAGGGAAATGCAAATTAAAACCACAAGGAGATATCACCTTACCCCAGTCAAAATGGCTTTTATTAAAAAATCAAAAAACAATAGATGTTGGCATTGATGCAGAGAGAAAGGAATGCTTATACACTGCTGCTGGGACTGCAAATTAGTACAACTTCTATGGAAAACAATACAGAAATTCCTCAAAGAACTAAAAGTCAGTCTACCGTTTGATCCAGCAACCCCAGTACTTGGTATTTACCCAAAGGAAAAGAGTCATTTTATCAAAAAGGCACCTTCACTCAAATGATATTGCAGCACAGTTCACAATTGCAAAGATGTGGAATCTACCCAAATGCCTATAACTTCATGAGTGGATTAACAAAACGTGGTATATGTATAGCACGGAATACTACTCGGCCATAATGAAGAATGACTTAATGACTTGTGCAACAATTTGGATGGAACTGGAGACCATTATCCTAAGTGAAGTATCTCATGAATGGAAAAATAAACACCACATGTACCGACTATTAAATTGAAACTGCTGGATGAGCATTCATGTGCATAGAGGAAAGTAAAACTCAATGGAAAACAAGTAAAGAAGAGAGAAATAGAAGGGACAGGGGAAAACCTACCTAACTGGTACAATGAACAATATCTGGGGGGCAGGCACTCTTATAACCATGACTCAAGAATTATAAAAGCAATTCATGCAACCAAAATTATTTTTACCCATAATTCTTTGAAATAAAAAATATATAATTATAAGTCTGTGATATTTATTATTGTTTATCTTCTTTCACAGTCTATCATTATTTTGAGATTCATCTATGAATGCTGCACATATCCACTCCCTTTTATTGTTGAGTAGTATTCCAGTATATCCATGTACATAAAAATCCAAGGCGGGGCGCGGTGGCTCACGTCTGTAATCCTAGCACTCTGGGAGGCCGAGGCGGGTGGATCGTTTGAGCTCAGGAGTTCGAGACCAGCCTGAGGAAGAGCGAGACCCCGTCTCTACCAAAAATAGAAAGAAATTAATTGGACAGTTAAAAATATATAGAAAAAATTAGCTGGGCATGGTGGTGCATGCCTGTATTCCCAACTACTCGGGAGGATGAGGCAGGAGGATCCCTTGAGCCCAGGAGTTTGAGGTTGCTGTGAGCTAGGCTGACACCACGGCACTCTAGCCCCGGCAACAGAGTGAGACTCTGTCTCAAAAAAAAAAAAAAAAAATCCAAGATTTTTTTTATCTGTTCACCTCTTGATAGATATTGTGATTATTTCCATTCTGAGTCTATTGCTAATTAGGCTACTATCTACATTCATGTAAAAATATTTCTATAGGTGTTTGCTTTTATTTCTCTTGGGTAAATATCTAGTAGTGAAATGGCTAAATCACATGACAGATGTATGTTTAGCTTTTTAAGAAACTGCCAAAGTGTTTTACAAAGTGGTTGTACCATTTAAATTCCTGTCAAAAGTATTTGAGGTTTTCAGTTGTTTCATACTCTTATTAACACTTGGCAAGTTCAGTCAATTTAATTTTATTTATGATCTTGAATATGCAGTAGAAACTCATTCTCTAATGAACAGTCATGTTAAATACCTTTTCCTGTGATTGTTTGCTCACTATATAGATTTTTTGGTGAAGTTTTGGTTTAAATCTTTTGCCCATTCTTATTTGAGTTGTTGGCTTTGTTATCACATTTTGTATCTTTATATTCTAGATACAAAAATCTTTGTCAGAGGTATGTTTTGTACATGACTTCTCTTAATGTGTACCTGGAATTTTCATTTAATTAACAGTGTTTTTTTTAAATAGAAGAAAGTTTATATTTTAGGAAATCCGATTTATTTTTTTTTAATTTGTGCTTTTTGTATCTCTTTAAGAAATCTTTGTCAAATTTATGATCACTAGAATATTCTCCTAGATATTTTTAGGTTTTCTTTTAGAAACTTGCTTTCAGGAGTTTTATATTTTGAGCTTTTACATTTAACGTTCATGGTATTTATTTTGAGTTAATTTTTATACTGTGTGAGGTAAGGGTTAAAGTTCATTTTTGGCATTAGACTATTAAAAGTTTCTAGCACTGATTTTTGAAGAAGTTATCTATTTCCCATTAAATTGCTTTGATATTTTTTTCCAAAATCAATTTACCATATGCATATGGATCTATTTCTGGACTCATTATTTTGCTCCATTGATCTTTTTGATTATCTTTACACCAATACTAAATTTTCTTCATTGCTGTATCTTAATAAGTCTTGAATTTAAGGAGTATAGGTCTTCTATCTTTAGTCTCCTATTTTAAGTTTCTTTTGGTTATTCTAGCTCATATGTGCCTTCATTCAAATTTTAAAATCAATTTAGCTGTCAATTTTTACAAAGACTGCTGGGATTTTTATTGGTTATATTGCCTTTATAAATCAATTTGCATGGATTTTTCCTACTGTGATCAGATAATATACTTTCTTTTATTTGAATCCTTTTAACTGTACTGAGAACTATGTTATGGGCCAAAATATAACTTACCTTGGAAACAGTTCTATGTGCATTTGAAAAGAATATGTTATCTTCTACTACTGAATAAAATGATCTATAAATGCCATAATTGCACAAGATTGTTGATTAGTGTTTTTTAGGTATGCTATTTATTAATTTATTTTCTAACTACTTACTGTATTAATTGCTGAGAAAGGACAGTTGAAGTCACAAACTATATTATATTTACTTTCAGTTTTATTAATTTTTACTTTATGTATTTTGAGGCTGTGTTGTTAGGTGCATAAGAATTTAGGATTGCTATGTCTTCTTGATGATGTTATATTTCTAATGATATAGATATCCTGTTTAAAAAAATGATTGTCTCTATCCCTAGTATTATTCTTTATTTTGAAATATACTTTGTCTAACATTAAGAAAATCAATTAAGCCATCATTTGATTTGTGTTAGTAGACAATTTTTTCTTTGTTTTAATCAACCTTTTACTTTTATTAATAATATATTTCCTCTTTTATTTTTAAGTAGATTTTCTTTTTGTCAGTACATAGTTGGGTCTTGCTTTTTATCCAATATTATAATCTCTGCTTTTTAATTATAGCGTTTAAATAATTTACATTTAGTGTGATTGTGAATTGATTTTAGTTCAATCTACCACTTTATTATACATTTTTATTGGCATCACCTGCTATTTGTTTCTGTGTTTCTGTTTCCTACTTTTGTTTTGCCTTTTGCTCAGAATGGTCTTTCTCCCTGAACTTTATCATAGTTGGGTTGAATCTTATTACTAAAATATTTTTGCAATTTCCTTGAATGTACTTTTTCATGCAACATGCTAGTATAACACAAAAAAGGTCAGAAACATATGGTACAATGACTCTCTGTGGCACTTGGTAAATAAATACAAATTTGATTGATAAAATTAAGTCTCAGACTTGTTTTTATCATAAACTGAATGAAATATTCAATTGAAAACCTTTAGCTCTAATGGTAGCATTTTGGCATTTAAAAATGTAATCACTTAATTAACTTTTCCAGATCACATATCTACTAATTGGCATTGCAACCACTCCATTAAAAAGAAAGTTCAATAAGTACAACTTCATCTCTTCATTTCTCCTCCATTATTTGTCAGGAATTTCATTTCTAGGACCATGATTTTTAAGAATTATCAAAACTGCAATATAGGCACACATACTCATTATGCCCATTTTACAGTTAAGAGATACCTGGCAAGTTGATGTAAGTAACTTTCCCAAGGTCTGATAAATATTTGGCAGTGTAAATATATCCACAGTTTTCTGGCTACTAAAACCAAAATTGGACACTCTTCATATTCTCAAATGCCTTTATACAGATATTTGACAACTATCTGATTACTTCTTAAGAAACTCACTACTGAGTAAAAATTGGACACATAGATTAAGAAATATGCAATGTGTGTGTGTGTGTGTGTGTGTGTGTGTGTGTGTGTGTAGCAGAATAATACAAACAAGGTACCTTGTAAATGAAAGAAATGGATAGAACTCAAACTGAAGAAACAAACAAGCAGAGCTAGACACTAGAAACAGTGATTGCTACTGCAAACACAGGTTGCTTTTGATCTGTGGGAAATTTTGAAAACACTAAATAATAGTTTTCGCTTCCCACACACACATACACACACACACACACTCAGACACATACAGGTACCTATCCATTATTACTCCTAGTACCATCTCAACACTACAAATAAAACTATAAGTCTCTGAAAAAGTATCTTTAAATCATAAAAAATGAGACTGGAGTTCAGAAGCAGAAATTTTAGCTTGTATGCTTTACACCGACTAGTTTATTTGTATAAAGGAAAGTGAAATCCCTGTCCCCCATTGCCCTGTCATATATACAGACATACACTTTTTGAAAGGTCAACAGTTCTGAGAAAAGTTATAGCCTCCAGTGAAGGGAGAAGATTAGAGTGTCTCAGTACAGCAGTAAGTAGTGTATTACTTTGTTTAATGTAGATATCTAATTGATGAGGAATGCAGACTAGTGGATTTATTTCACACAGACATAGAGGTGTTGCCCAGATACTTTGGAGAAGCATGTATTTGACCATAGTCCTAGGAATAAAAAGCAATTACCAATCTTCCAACTCCATCGCCCAGGCGTTCTTTTAGTAGTCAAAAGAGGAACCGCACAATATTAATCTGGAGAATGTAAGTCAGTCAGAACATTGCTCCACCAACACTTGTAAGGAAAGTAGCAGCGTGGATTTTAAAAATTCAAGGGGGTCTTTATATATCCACTAATAAAAGACACCAAAATGCTGCCAGTAGCAGAGTTAAAGAGTCTTATCGTTTGTGGTGATTAAACCTAGCAAGCTTACTTATTTTACAAACCCCAGTATTCTACCATTCTGTGTGTAATTTGCATAGACAGGTAATGCAATAGCTCATATGCTATACATATATATGTAATATATACACATATCACATACATCTACATGTATATACATACATATATATGAAAGTCAATGTCTTAAACACAAGAAAACACTATTTAAAATATCCAGATTGGATGGCTTTTATATGATCAGTGCAATCTTCTTGCATTTCATTTTTTTTCTTTTTTGAAAGATAATATGGATGCTATCTTTTCTCTTTTCCACAAAATTTTATTTTGCTGATGTAGAATTTGCTGTTTAAGTGTCTACTACTTAAACTACTTAGAAGAGAATAGGAAAACGTAAATGCTTGTTGATTGTTTTCATTAACATTCTGCATATTGCTATTATTTTGTTTTATTTTATTTTTATTTTCCTTTCTGTTTTGTATGCATTCTAAGCTCCAGTTAGTCTCTGTCAGAGGAGCTTCCACAGCAAATATAAATTGGAACATCATAACTAAGACCAGGTTCTGGTTAGAAAAATCTCTGGTAGCTTAAGATTTTGGGAGAAGATTATGGGAAATCTGGTTACCTGAATGAGGATGAAAC
Organism: Avahi laniger; assembly: GCA_963575035.1. NCBI lineage: Eukaryota > Metazoa > Chordata > Mammalia > Primates > Indriidae > Avahi > Avahi laniger. The sequence goes on from CAUYSK010021628.1 coordinate 20,108, forward strand.
ACAAGTTGTTTTCTCTGTGGTCCATTCTGATAATATGTTCTCTACAAATATAATAGAAGTTACAGTCCATGTATTTATGCTTCTGAGCACAACATCAGCCTAATCGAGAGGGAAATGCAGCCTAATTGAGAGAAATGCTGTCTTCCTGAATGAGAAGCATTACTGCTAGCTCTACCATGTTGAAAAAATGTCACAGAGACATTGTCTCAAAACCCGCATCCCGTGAGCAATTCATTGTATGCTAGGCGAAGTGTGTTTTATCTACAAACACAAATATTTATACAGAGCTTTTAAATGAATCTACTCTGATAAGAAAGTCAAAAACAAAAGAAAGACAGTCCTATCAGTAGATTATTACCAGCCCATACTCCTCTGCTGGATAGAAGCAAATTAGTAAAACACAACATTGTTTTCCTCAAGAAAATTCTCCACACAGTGCCCCACTTTCCTTTTGAGGAGAATATCAGGCATATTGCAGTAATTTTGGATCACAGAATCCAAAATCTGACAGAAAAGAGATAAGATCAGAAAACTAAGAAGAAAGGGAAAGATTTAGCAAGGTGAGGTGGATTGTTGAACTTGACCAAAGTTGTGAGATATCCGAGGGAGAAGAGAAGGGAGCCCTTGGCTGAGGTTCGAATGACGGGAGTGGAGCCCTAGCTTTGGAGAACAGAAATCTGAGCAGTACAGACTGAGAGGGATTTGAGCAGCAAGAAAAGGATTGTGTTACGGAAGGTGATTGGATTAGATCTTTTAAAATATTTAATGAGATAAAAGTAAAAGATCAGAATTTCTTTTCTACCTCTCTTCCCTCTCTTCCCTCAATTACTTTCATTTTAAAAAATTCTTCATAAATTAACATTTTAAAAAGAGAAACTGGAAAACATGGATCTGGATTCATTACTACTGCAACAAAACAGTAACAACTTAAAGAATTTAAGTACTTAAATCAAACATGAATTATGTCTTATATGAGACTAATATTGAAGCGAGTGACCCAAAACCTTAAAGGTGAAGCTACATAGCAAGTTTAGTAGGGATGTACAAGCACAAGCGACATGACAGAAGCACAACAAAGATGCACAATTACACATACATGCTTTTTTGCCATGTGAATCCCTAGTAGAGATAATTCTATAATTCTAGAATTAAATAATCCATGTGATTCTATTGCAGCTGCATAGAATCCTGGAAAAAGAGCTTGACTGGTTTTTGAAGGAAGAGGCTAGGGAAGGTCATAAAAAGTAAGACAAAGCAGCAAAGTTGTGGCCCATCGGGAGAACAGCTCACAGGCTGCTTACTCAACTGAGATCCTGGGAAGGGCCGGTGCTCCAAGAAAACTCCACTTGCTGAGAGGGAAATATCAAGGAATAGGGGTGAGCTGAGAAGGACTGGCTCCAGGCTACCAAGCATCCTGGACTGCTGCTAGGATAGGAGCCAAGATGCAGTGTCACTTTGGTCTAGGGCTGGGAGCAGAGGTTTTAGGGTATTTTTATTATTACTGAATAAACTCCCACAATCTTAGCAGCTAAAGGTAGTAGATGTTCATTAATTCACAGTTCTTGGTCAGAAGCAGGCACACAATTGAACTGGATTATTCGTTCTGGGTCTGACAAAGCTTCAATCAAGGTTTCATTTGCACTGTGTTCCTTTCTAGAACTCGGTCCTCATTTAAGCTCACTTGGTTGTTGGCAGATTTCAGTTCCCTGTGGTTGTAGGACTGAGGGCCCTGTCGTTCTGATATCTGTTGGCCTGGGGCCACCCTCAGCGTCCAGAAGCTGCCTGCAATTCTCTGATGCATGAGCCCTTATAGAGGCCCTCTCATGCTCTGGATTTTTCTGACCTCTGCAAGGGCCCAGTACCTCTTTCAGACAAGATCAGGGGCATTCAGGATGGTATGACCTTCGACCCAGTGCCTCTTTCAAAGGGTCACCTGATTAGGTCTGGCCCATCCAGAAGCTCTTTCTTTCTGTTATCTCAAAACTAACTGATTAGTAAGTACAATAACTTAATCACAGAGTGATATACCATCATTTTTATAAATTCCATCTGCATTTAAAGGAGGGAATTATACAAGGGGGTGAAAGTCTAGGGGATTATCTTAAAAATCTGCTACTGCAACAGGCATGATGATTGAAAACAAAACTTTGGAAGGGGTTAGACACATTTTATACAGATTTCCCTCTAACTGGATACAGGAGAGAGGCAGTATAGCAAGACACATTAAGATATCATTTGAAAAAGCACAGATGGAACATATATTTTTGTTGTATATTAAGTCATAGTTGATAAAGATAATGAGACTCGTCTTAAAAGTATACCTTAATAATATGCTAGTAAGAATAATTCTGATTTTCCCACCAGTGAAGGACAAAGGATTAACACGAATGTAGTATACTGGGAATATATCTGTTTTTACAGTAGGTTTCAGTGTTATTTTTGTACACGTTATCTTCCTATTAGTAACATTCTTGGAAGTAGATATTATGACATTTATTTTTGTATATTTCTGGAGCCTAATTTAATATTAGCACTTTATAAATATTTGCTGAATTAATAACAATAGTTAATATTGTTAATTAGTACATTTATAACCCTGTTACATATATCTGGTTTATTGACACATCTATGTTAGAAGACATGATTCTGTAACATATATTTTAAAAATAGTCTGTAATATATATACCACAGTGTATCATTCGTGAGATCACCTACACATGGTGAAGTTTGTTGTCACTATGAAAAGAACCCTTACAAGAATATCATGAGAGAGATTGATATATATACTATATCTCAAACATGAGTGAAGTCTGGAAAGGCTTTTTAAACTACCTGCTTCGTTCTCTTATAATATTGCTACTGGTTGCTTTTCTTTTTCCTGTTCTTACTTAATTTATATTATACAAATTCTCTTGTTGCTATATATATTTATCTATTAATAAAACTGATGTCACCACTGAATTTTTTATTTGGGGAGATGTTTAGTCCCAACGATGTGTCCTCAACCGTTCTTTTATACTTTCATTATGAGTTTCTAGGTATCTCTAATCTTTCTGTAATCTTCACAGCAGTCTTTGCAGTGGTGGCAAAAGTCTACAGAAAACAATTGGCTAGTTGTCTTGAGGTACTTGCAATAGTAAAGATTTAAAGTGTGAGGCCAGGCGCGGTGGCTCACGCCTGTAATCCTAGCTCTCTGGGAGGCCGAGGCGGGCGGATTGTTTGAGCTCAGGAGTTCAAAACCAGCCTGAGCAAGAGCGGGACCCCGTCTCTACTAAAAATTAGAAAGAAATTAACTGGACAACTAAAAATATATAGAAAAAATTAGCCGGGCATGGTGGCGCATGTCTGTAGTCCCAGCTACTCGGGAGGCTGAGGCAGTAGGATCTCTTGAGCCCAGGAGTTTGAGGTTGCTGTGAGCTAGGCTGATGCTACAGCACTCTAGCGCAGGCAACACAGTGAGACTCTGCCTCAAAAAAAAAAACAAAAAAGATTTAAAGTGTGAATAATAAAATGTTTTTAATTATGTTTCTGTGACCTTAGAGTATAATGAACAAATATAATATCCTCTGCTCTTAAAATGCTATAAAGCATATAAAAATTCCCATATTTTACCACAGATGAATTATGTATGATTTTTGTTTTCTAAATTCAGATTATGATATGTCTATTTATTTATTTAAATTATGTATTTCTCTTCTACACCCTCTGCCAAATGTTACTCCAATGTGTTAAATTTTGGAAAATGAAAGAAATTAAATCTCTGTGGATCAAAATTAACATAATGAAACGTCTTTGTTCTAGAGACTTTAAAACAAATTGAAAATAGCTTGCTCAACAGTTATAGTCAGCAATTGTTTGTTTTAAAGCTCAAACTCTAATCCTGAACCTGCTTGACAAGGTTGTTTGCAATTTGTGTGGTTCTTTAACTTCTTAACTAAAGTTTAAAAAGTGGGAACTCAGTAAATAAGACTCATTTTATTCTTGTGTGTAATTCACTCAATTAGATCTTTCCTCATGTTTTTCTTTTGCAAGTAATTCCATATTTCCAAGTAGATAATATCATAACTTCCATTATTTTAAAAAAATGACAAAATTTATACATAATCCCAGGAAATAATCAGCACTTTGTAGTTCTTTTTTCCCTAGTTTTCTTGAGTTCAAACTTGTCTGAAAATTGTGTTTACATTATTCATGGATAACACAATTACATCACCTTAGTTGAATCTCTCAGGGAGAGAAGTCGTGGTTTGTCATGCGATCAGTTTTCTGTGAAGGGTGGAGGTGAATAGTGATTGAGTAAGTGAAAGGAGTTGAATTACATGTAATCTTGGATAATTTGATATGGAAGGAGAAATATGGCTTCTCTTGCTTTTGTCTTTACTTTGCCCAAAGGATCAAGATCAAAACATAATCAAAAAGATTCTGCCCAGCAAGGACTAATCCAGCTCTCCAGCCATGTATTTTGCATCTCTTTTAGAGGTTTCCTAGACTCAAGCCACATCTGTCTGCTTTTATTTCTTCAGGCTACCATACTTCTTCCAACCTTAGAAACTTCTGATCTCTGTGCCTAGAATGTTCCCCATTCCCAAAGCCATTTGTCTAGTTCTGTTCATGTTTCAGATCTCAAATAAAATATACTTTCCTCAGGAAAAGCTTTTGAGGCCACCAAACACTAGGTCATCACCTTTCAAATATGTGCTCAAAACTGGCATATCCAAGGAAACTATCATTAGAGAGAATAGACAGCCCACAGAATGGGAGAAAATAGTTGCTCTCTACACATCTGATAAAGGGCTGATAATCAGAATCTATCTAGAACTCAAAAAAATCAACAAGAAAAAAATTAAATAACCCCATCAACAAATGGGCAAAGAAAATGAACAGAAACTTTTCAAAAGAAGACAGAATAATGGCCAGCAAACATATAAAAAAATGCTCAACATCTCTAATTATTAGAGAAATGCAAATCAAAACCACAATGAGATATCACCTAACCCCAGTGAGATTG